>ML779739.1:1068047-1080514 GCA_009831015.1 Picea engelmannii | reverse complement strand
TTCGTGGCTATGTCGTCTTGGTTGAAAATTTGTCGCATAGATCCACAGTGTATTCAGGTGGCTATGCTATATTATGACTGCATGGATCCACAGTGTATGATTGGTGGCCATGACCTTTGTTTATGATGTCATCAGTCTATGATTTGAGTATGGGAATGTCTACCTCGGGAATTGGTATACATGATATTCTATTGATGCTTGGATGTTTGCAGGTTTCCGACTAGATGTGCTCTTGGTTCTCGACACACACATGCAGCTTACAAAGTCCATTGATTGTCACTAGTTCCACTCTCAAACTTTGGGGGCATTCTGTTATCCGTAATTTTGGTCATTGTGATGATGTCATGATGATGTTATGATAATGGGAAATCAATCTCTTTACTAAGAACACTTTCCTGAGAAAAGTTACATTTGTCTTCTTCCAGAAATCATGCTTTTAAAGGATGTTCGCAGGCTACCTATGTATTTACCTGCGAGAATGCCTGATTCTCACAGGCTGCTTCAAGATGGGGTGTGAACCTCTCGCACTGCAGCAAATAGCCAGGGTGCGAACATGTTCCAAAGGAAGGAAAAAGATAAAATCTTGAATCTTCTAGAAGGGAATCTTCTAGAAACATGAGTTGGCTTCGAATGGTTATTCAGGTGCTGGCATTCTGGATATCTTGGGATCATTTCCTATCCAAGTAACTAATCTATCTTCTCCTATATATTGAGGAGATTGCTCATGGAAAGGGTTAAGAAAACAAGCAGCAAGCTAGCTAGATATTGATTATAGAATTAGTGCAAGACTGTATGGAGGATTGATGCTACAGTAGCAAGAGACAACAGCAAGGTCATCACAAGTGGTTGATTTTCTTCATGCATGAGCAAGTGTGTGTGTCGGAGCTAGGAGCCATCGAAAGGAGACCTATGACATCAAGTCTCAGGTTGTAAGTTTCACTTTCAATTAATTCAATACAGCAATATGTCCCTTTCCCATAAAGATGATGTCACTTTATTACATAACTCCTTGATCATATGTATAGACTAGCTATTGAACATATTAATCTGCCTTTACTTCGATTGGTTCATTCTATTGTAATCTGAATGGGACGAGAGAATTGGAGAGAAGCTTGGAACAACAGAGATCTAAGGAAAGAATTCATAAGGTATGTCCATAACCCTTATCTCTTAGTTCATTCAATAGTCTAGATCTAGGGAAAGTGTATTATTCTATCCTGTTTTGTTCTAGATCCAGGTGGATCTAGGGAGATCGGTTTGTGTCCGCACTCACGGATTTATCCTATAACATTTTTGGGCCCAAGTGGGCTTCGATGTGTTAGATTAATTGGTTTATTATTAGGCTGATATTAGCAGCACAAACCAAGCATATACTTAAGTTATGGAATGTGTGCATGTGTGGTGTGACTATCTTCAATTAAAATTCTCTTAAATAAATTAAATTGCAATGAATTGAAATATAAACTAATGAGAAATAAATATACAAAGACAAAGACTAAAGTGAAATAACCTTTTCCTTATCTAAGTTAAATTTCAAAACTAAGATATACTTGCTAACATTTGTATTTAAAAATGAAACAATCTACTTTAAACTATGGTTCACAAGCAAACAATTTCAAACAACAAAACCTCCAAATGTAAGTAAAATACTGATGGTTTTATGGAACTCTTTTATTTCACTAGGGGAGTTTTCTAATATGAAATAAATGGAAAACTAAAATAACAAACAAAATTGATCTGCAACTATAAAATAAAGCAAAAGTGAATGCTAGAAAAAGAAAGACAAAGGCTTCTCACACAAATCTAAGACTAAGACAAATACTAGGTCAAGAATGTATGTTTTTATTCATCCAAAATCTATGTAAGAAAATATGCCTAATGATTAATCGACAAAATAGGGTTCTAATTATAAGATTTCTATAACAGAAAACATAAAGTAAAATATGAAATAAATCAAACTAGGAAAGGTACTGGAAACCCTAGGGGGTTTTTACTCTCAATTCTATGATGTTTTTAAATAAATTACTTAAGAAACAACACAAGCATTCAAAATGAAAACTACAAGTCCTAAAAAATACTTAAAGATGGAAAAAACCTAAATACTAGAAAAAATGAAGTTATGGGCCCAATACAAAAGATAACTTAGAAATGTGTATTGCCCCTATAGAAATGTGTACTACTGTTGGAACTTGTCGATATATACGAGAGTTATAGCACAGGTCAATCCATTTTTTGTAAGAACACTCAAAACCATAACCCTTGATGCTAGAACAGAACAAAATAAAAATATTGTGGAAATTTTGCACATCCAGTGTGCATAACTCTTCTTCATGCATCCAGGATGCAAAAATTCCTACACGGTTTTAAATATTGAGAATTTGATCATTCTGTCACCGCAGTATTATTTAGGTAGGAGTGTAACTCATCGACACCCTTAATTGGGACCTATCCCACTAAATTCCTCCTATCAAGTTGATCATTGTGATACTACTCTCTCATAATCCTTTTTTCGTATGTGGACCCACCCACACTCTCTGGAACCCATATCATTATATTCATCCTTTTTGTGTTGATCATAGTGATACCACTCTCTCATAAACCCTTTCTGTGAAGACCCACCAACCCAACTATTGTCATCCTCTCTCCTCTATGGCACCCACAACCAAGATCCTAACTACCCTAGAAAAATCCCACACCTATACAAGATATCACTCAACTTAAATCCAATATTGCTACCACAAATTCTCATCTCACCCAACTTGACAACCTCTCTGAAAATGTGAAAAAATTGACAACATTGGTTTGTCAATCCTAGTTTCTTATCTCATATGAACAACCTTCACACCAAGAGGTAATTGAATTGTTCCATTCCATGGACTTTCATTCTAACCCCCTTGCTCATGACCTTTGTCTTCCCAAAGTTGAGGTGAATAAATTTGATCGCTCGGACCCCATATGGTAGGTCACTCAAATGGAACATTATTTCTCATTACATGGCATCACTAATGACTAGATCAAAATTTGTTTTAGTTTCCTTTATTTGGATTCCAAAAATTTTGGAAATGGTGGAAATGGAATAAAAATTCGCACCGAGGTTATATTGATTAGACCCAATTTGTTGCAAAACTTTTATGAACGCTTTGAAATGGACACACATCATTTGGGACATTTGACCAAGCTTAACCATTCTGGTGCAATGGAAGACTACATCATTGTTTTTCATCAATTGGATTTATGAACTGACGGTATGTCTCACACCTTCTTCCATGAATTCTTTATTAGTGGCCTTAAGGATGACATCTGAGGTCATGTCCCAATGGCTCACCCCAAAACTTGTCTTGAAGCTACTCACCAAGACAAGGAATCACAATAGGTAGTCTCTTCTCAAATAAAAATTCCATCCTTTATTCCACATTCCTAGACTACCAATCCAACCCCTCCTTCCCCTCTATTAAGATATATAAAGTAGCCTAGGTAGAAATGGATGAACACCAACTTAAGGGTCTTTTCTACAACTGTGATGAAAAATATTTTTCGGGGCAAAATTGTGAGGAGAAAAATATTCTTATGGCCATTTCTGAGGACATTTCTGAAGAGGATGTTGATGTTCACCCTTCCAAAGTGTTTCCATAGGCCGATAATCATACGACACCCTCTGATCCACCAAAATTTTAATCATTCATCTCTTTGGATGCTCTCACTGATATATCCACTCCCCAAACCCTTAAATTAATTGGTTGTATCAAGCAATGAAAATTCATTATCCTCATCGACAATGCAAACACCCATAGGTTTATTCATTGTTGAATTTCTCAAGAGACCCTTTGTTATACATGTGCAATAAATAACTTCAAAATCATGATTGTTAGTGACGGTTCAATGAAATGTGGGGGTCGTTGTAAAAATGTGTGCTTGAAAATTAGTCATTATAACCTAAAATCCCACATGTTTTTTATTTACATGGATGGTTGTGACATTGTTCTAGGTTTTGAATGGTAATGCACACTATGACCCAATAGAATGGATAGAAGTACCATTTCCAAGGAATCACGACAGGTTCCCCCGAGATTATGAGTTCCCACTGAATGGAGAAACTCCTCAAAAATGATAATTCTAGCATTATTGCCTAATTTTGTTCCATTCAAGAAGTTGAGACTCCCTCCCCCACCATTCATCCCAACATGAAGCTTATCCTTGCCAAACACCACTATGTCTTTCACAACCCCCAAGGACTCCCACCTTCCCGTGGCCCCCATGATCATTTCATTATACTTGTCCCTAGTAGTCTTCCTCCCAATGTTTTTCCTTATTGTGACCCATTTTCCAAAAAAAATAAATTGAGAAAAGTGTTCAAGAATTATTAGTTGCGAGTGTCATCGTTCCTAGTACAAGCCCTTATTCTTCTCTTCTCATCAAAGTACTCAAGAAAGAAGGTAAGTGGCACATGTGCCTTGATTTTCAAGCCCTCAACAAAATTACCATCAAATATAAATTTCACATTCCCGTCATTGATGACCTTTTGGATGAACTGAGTGGTGCTCAATTCTTTACCAAACTTTATCTGCATTCAGGCTACCACCAAATACATATGAAGGAGGTTAATATTCCCAAAACTTCCTTTCATACTCATGAAGTCCATTATGATTTCTTGGTCATGCCCTTCGACATGTGTAATGCACCCTCCACTTTCCAAATCCTTGTGAATCGTGTATTTCTCCCTTTCCTCTATTAGTTTGTACTGGTATTATTTGATGATATCCTCATTTATAGTCAAACTTGGAAAGCTCATCTTGCCCATGCGAATCAAATCTTACATTTATTGTCTTAGTATCAACTCTTTCTCAAATAATCCAAATGTGCCTTTGGAGCATCTAAAGTAGAGTACCTGGGCCATACTGTTGGTAAGGATGGTGTCAGTGTGGATCATAAGAAAATATAAGCTATGAAGGGTTGGCCCCACCCTAAAACTATTAAAATATTGTGAGGTTTCTTATGTTTAACTGGATATTATAAAAAAATTGTTTAGAATCATGGAAAAATTGCAGCCCCATTCACTAATATCCTTAAAAATAATGATTTTAGTTGGAATATGATTGCTAATCAATCTTTCCAAGTTTTGAAAGAGGTTGTCTGTACAACTCTCATTCTAGCACCACTCGACTTCACAAAGACCTTTTTTTTTTCAGAATGTGACGCTTCTAGGAAAGGAATTGTGGTGGTTCTCATGAAAGATGGTAGACCTTTAGCCTTCACTAGAAAACAAATTTATGAGAGACACTTGGGAAAATCCACCTATGAAAAGGAAATATTGGTTATTTTGTGTGTGGTGGATCTCTAGCATCCTTACTTGCTTGGGAAATGCTTCCAAATTAAAACTGATCATCACAGCCTCAAATATTTTTTGGAACAAATAATTTCATCCCCTAAGCAACATAAGTGGTTGACCAAAATGATTATGATATCATTTATAAGAAGGGAAAAGACAATGTGGTTTTTTATGCTCTTTCTAGGAAATATGAAGAAGAAGGGTCCCTCTTTTCACTCTCCTTCATTGTAGCTAATTGGTTAAAGTTTGTTCACCAAAAATGGTTCCAAGATCCCAAATTTTCTAGTATGATCCAACAATTGCAACAAGACCTGTTGGAATATTGACCAATACTAAGAGGGGGGTGAATCAATATTGAGCACTTTTTACCATTTTTAACTATAGTGTGTAAACATTAATTTATTAGTAATTTATCACATATGATTGCTTTCATTATATAATAAACATATAACCACAGATACACAATACAGAAGAGTTTTTTGTGGAAACCCAAATGGGAGAAAACCACATAACACTTTCTAATATATAACTTGAATTTTACATCCACGGGAAGCACCAACTTCCAAACTTCTCCAACACCAACTGGAAGGAGGCACAAACCCCCTATTTACATGCTCCAATCTAAAGTAATCTACAACTCCCTAAATTCTCCAGCACCAACTAGAAGGAGATTCCAATGTCCTAGTTGACAGGATCCAACCTGAAGGAAGCTCCAACTCCTAGATTCCCCAACATCAATTGGAAGGAGGCTCTAACCCCCTAGTTTACAATATTCATCTTGAAGGAAGCTCCAACTTCCTAGATTCTCTGGCACCAACTAGAAGGAGGCTTCAACACCCTTTCCTTTCCCCTTCCTTCCTCCCAAAAATACAAATGAGAGAATCGACCTGTCACGGTTGTTATCACTGAAACTTATACATCATCATCATCAACCTGTCATTTTTTCTGTCACTGATACTAATACTGATACATTATCAAAATTGGTTCAACCACATAAATCTTATGCCAATATCACCAATAATATCCCCCAAATCATATTCCCAAAATCACCAATATATGCATTAATATATGTGCCAAAATATGCCTCAAACAAGTGCCAAATCATCCATGATATAACTCAAACCATGTACCATAACCATCAAGATATGCATCAACCATGTTCCAAGAATATTCAAGACATTCCACAAGCATGTGCCAAAATATCCTCAAACATGTGCCAAAACATGCCTCAAACCATGTGCCAAAATATCCATGATACAGGCCTCAAACATGTACCAAAGTATCCAATATACAAACCTCAAACATGTGCCAAAACATGCCTTAAGCATGTGCCAAAACATCCATGATATGCCCTAAATCATATACCATAACATCTAATATATGATTCAAGCATATTCCATAACCTCCAAGCTACAAGCCTCAAAACATATAGAAAACATACCTTTGATTCTATGAAAACCCGGAGCATAAGATCTCAAACCATCATACCTTCCTCGACTTCAACATTAAGAGAATAGAACCTTCTTCAAACTTTTTCACAGATACGTGATTCACCCACTATCAACCTACGGAAACTCATTATTTTCTTCACTGCAATCCACATATACCATATACATGATTCATTCATCTGCAACCCACGTACATATGCGCTTCACCCTTCTGCAAACCACATATAAACTCAGAAAACTGGTACGATCACCTTCGTACACTTTGCTCTCCTCGACCTCCTTTCTCCTAGGCCAGATTTTCTTTGTTGAGATCACAAATCTTCTTGGAAAAAGTGTAGACCCACTTATGTATCTCCATTCCATAAACACACAGTTGCTTGGATATAAAATGACGATGTGTATTTATACCCTTCCAAGTAACTTCTTTACTTGATCTTTGAGCCAACCTATAGCTTCTTGTTTGCAACAACTTTTATCCTTTAATTAATTTTAGGGCCAACTTGTGGCTTCTTGACCATACTTTGGGGATTCATCTTTAAGAGGGTATAACTTCTCAACAGTGAGGATCTATGTGGCATACCACCTATCGTTGGAAACCGAATGATGAAAACTATCCATCTGTGAGGGTTTTGCATGTTGATAAAAAAAAATCTCCAATCAACTTTAGTCTTCTTGACCACACCTCCAGGGATTCTTAACCACATTTCCATGGCTTCTTGTAGACTTCTTCAAAGAGTCTTCCCATCAGGGCCATGCTTAGAGATACACCATAAGGGGACCACTTTTAAGACTTCTTCAAATACACCCATCACTTCTAGAGGGTTCTAGACTTCTTCTAGGGTTGACATCAATGACAACCAATTTTCTAACAATATCCCCATTTGGCATTGATGGAAACATGCATACTCCCTCTGTGACCATTTTTCCCCTTGGCATTGATGGAAACATGCATACTCCCTCATGTTCCCATTGTTCCCCTTTGACATCAATGGAAAAGGGTAACTCCCCTTGACGATTTCTCTCCCCATGTCTTCTTTTCAAGATGTTGTGTAGATCAATGTGGGATTATTGTATATGACTCATTTCCTCTCATCTGAGGCTTCTTTTCCATTGGTACTTCCTGGTGTAATCTGTTGAAGTTTATTAAAAGTGTTCATGTTAAGGTTATTTCATCACTTGACTTCAATTCTTCATGTCTTGTCATGTCTTCACTGAGCTGACAATGACATAATAATTCAACAATGTCTCCTTGACAACATAACTCCTCCTGATGGTTTCTCTCCCCCTGTCTTGTTGTGCCTCTCACATCTTTCCTTCCCATGATTAGTTGGTTCCACCTGTCAATATGCTTATTTTTTGAATCATATACTTTACTTAGCATTCCTCTTGGTTATAATGCCAACGAGTCCATCTAACTTTATGCAATTCCTCTTGATCTTATGCTTTCATCTACTATCATGTATCTTCTCTAGTTCATGTCAAGTGTTGTCCTGCCAAATATCTCATGAATTCATCTATGTACATATGTCAAAAAAAATTCCATGACTATGTTGTTCAACTATACATATTGCTTACTAATATGCCACTTCATTATTCTTAGAGCTTCTTCAAATCTGTTGTAGTTGATCATGACATATTCTTTCTTCTCAAGTTGAATAAGATATGTCCACTAGTATGATCTATATTCAAATCAAACACTACAAGTTTGCATGGGGATGAGTTCTAAAACCTACTCCTTAATCAACCAATCTATCTTGAGACATTTTGTACCTCTGCCATCAGACCATTCAGAATTTTCCTTCCCAAAATTTGAAAATAATTCAAACTACCTGAAAGATAGTTCTCCAATATGTAATTATTGTTTCTTAGAATCCCCCTCTTCAACATTCACTTTATTGGGAGTCCCAAAGATGGATGGCTTAGAAAAATATATAAGGTTTCTTTGTTGTGGGGTCATCATTATGAATCTTGACATCTTCCTCTTTACCCATAGATTCATCATGATCTTGCACATATGCAAATCATGTGAGTATGATCTATGGGAGTCCTTCACTCACTTACTCTTATTGTTTTTGTTTTCTTCTCCAATCCTTCTTGTATCTGATATCAGTTTTTTTCCTTTGAATACTTCATCATGCTTCTACAATCATGAGATATATGTCCATATTTGTGGCATTTGTAACATTCAATATTGCAGGGGGGCACATAAACATCTCTTTCTTGAAAATTTCTTCCATATGATCTACAATTTACATCTTTATGTCCAAATTTATTACAAGTAAAACAATAAGCAAGAAAGAAACTTTGATACTTGGGAGCCAATTATCCTCTTTGTGATGTATTCCTTCTGAATTCATGGCCTAGTTGATCACGATCTTCTCTTCTGTTGTTTCCTTCATAATGAATGAAGCTTATTTGATACCTAGAGATAAAATGTCTTCTTGGAGATATACATCTTCTACATTCATCCCTCTTTGACTCTTGTTGAACATGATCCCTTCCTTTGAGAATGTCTGCATAGTTCTTGGCATTCTCTTTATTCTTATTTTCTGGTAACCTGGAACACTTCTCTTCAACTTTCATTATTGGTTGTGTGGATCTTCCTTTTCCTTTGACGCTCTTGCTGGGATTGGTATTTGCATATTATTTGAATGAGGCCTCATCGATGTATCTATTAGTGCCAAAAATTACATAACTTCTCTGTCACCCCTAAGCCTATCCTACTCATCCACAAGTCTTCCTTAGAGATAATATTTCCTTTATCTACTTTATACTTCATGTGTTCTATTCACCTTTTGATTGGATTTCCCTTGCTTTGATTTAATTTTATTTTCTTCTTTCTTTAGATATGATTAAAGCGTTACAAAGATTTCAATCACAATCAAGGATGGATTATTTCATCATGTAAGTTGTAAGATTTCTCTTAATTTGTGAGGCTAAACAATAAGTTTTTGCGAAAAGAGTGTCATTTTTCCAATGCATTCTTACTAGAATTGCGCTACAAAAACATGGGTATTTTGACAACACATGTCAAAAACATCATTTGGGCATAGTGAAGAATCAACACACCCTCTAATCATTGCAAGATTTCAAATCAGATCTATCCATCAAAGGTGGTGATTCAGTTCATTATAACATGAAATCATGGAGAGTACCTGTCAATTCCTATCCTTTCACTAGGATATCATCAGATGTTATGGTCTCATTCATTACATTCCCTATTATTTCATAAATTCAAAACTGTATTTTTTTGGAGATTAATACAGGTGATGATTTTAATATTTACGTGTGTGAGGAATATGGTTATTGCAGGTATAAATAAACCCTAAATTGCAAAGTAAAATTCTTTAGTTAACAAAAGTAGCTAGGGTTTATTGTTTCTAATGACATGACACAAAGGTGGTCATATCCTCCAATTGGAACTAGACAAGATTGATCTCTTGGAATATCTACCGGAATTTAAAGAGAAATTTGTTCAAGCACATTAGTATCAATTATGTTGTTCTTTCTAGGGACATCAAACAAATGTCACCGTGACATTTGCAAATAATTTCAATGGGTACCAAACTCAGCTTGGGAACCTAATCATCCATGCTTCTGAGCATTCAATTTCTACAACCTTCATTTTACCTATCGATGGTGAAAGATGGTTCAAAAACAAAGAAATCCTAGGGGACTTCTACTATAAAAATTTTACAAGAGATCACCAAAAACTATATTGGAGCAGATTAATCCCTAATGTTAGAAAAACAAGACCGTGGAGCAATAAAATAAAACAAATGCGGAAAAAAAACACAGAATATACACAATACAATAGAGACACAGATTTACGTGGTTCACCCAGTGTGAGCTACGTCCACCAGAGAAATTGCCAGGTCCTTCCTTTATTATTATCCAACATATGAAGGGATACAACCTACAGCAAACCCGTTGTAACTTCCTCTTATTTCTCTCACAATATCCTATCTCAGAATACAATATTCACCATCAACCATAGCCACAATACATGTCCCTCATAAAAGAGGGTTGTCTTCTAGGGAAAAAAAACCCTAACATAATCTCTACCGTTAGATCTACGACCTTATAATGAACGGTCCATATTTACAATGAAATTACAATATACATTTACAAAGCAATTTTTTCTTCAGGGGCTCGCTTGCCCCCAGACCCCCCAGCCAGGGGGATATCCCCCTTAGACCCCGCAAAGGGGGTACCCCCCCTCTTCGCTCCCCCGCGTGGAAGAGTGTACATACTTCTAGGGTGTAAATACTTCATGGGGTATAAACACGAATAAAAGCAAGGACCTCTAAATCAGGGAGATAATCAGGCTCCACAACCAACAATCTCCCACTTGGAGACTAATCTCAAAAACTCCACCGCTGTTGTATATGTTGGAATCTGAACCTTCTTGGACCTGGAAAATTTCTCATCTTCATATTCATTCTTGAAGACCAACTGAAACTAAGCGAGAACTCATTTTCTCCTTGTTTACTCTCTTTGTTAACATGTCTGCAGGATTCTGGCTAGTGTGTATCTTTTCCAACTTCAAATATCCATCTTCCAAGGCAGATCGTATGAAGTGGTACCTCAATTGTATATGCTTAGTCTTCAAATGGAAGGTTGAGTTCTTTGCAAGGTGAATGGCACTCTAACTGTCATAGTACAACTTGTTTTTCTCCTACTTCTTTCCCAATTCCTCCATAAACCTCTGTAAACAAATCATCTCTTTACTAGCCTCTATAGCAACAACATACTCTGCCTCTGTTGTTGAAAGTGAAACAACCTTTTTCAGTTTTGAAATCCAACTTACTGTTGTTCCACCTATAGTAAAAACATACCTTGTGGTGCTCCTCTTGCTGTCTTTATCACCTGCCATATCTGAATCAACATATCCCTGTAGAAAAATGTTTGAACCTCCAAAACATAATGCATGAGTAGTAGTACCTCTCAAATACCTGAGAATCCACTTTGCTGCCTCCCAATGTTCTTTACCTGGATTGTTCATATACTTGCTCACAACTCCCACTGCATGTGCAATATCTAGTCTTGTGCAAACCATTGCATACATCAAGCTGCCAACTGTTGATGAATAAGGGACTCTGGACATGTATTCTATCTCCTCTTGTTTCTTGGGACACATTTCCTTAGTTAATTTGAAATGGTTGGCCAAAGGTGTACTAACTGGTTTTGCATTCTGCATTCTAAACCTCTCCAACACCTTCTCTATGTACTCACCCTGAGACAATGTCAATTTGTGATTTTTTCTGTCTCTTGTTATTCTCATGCCAAGGATTTTCTTTGCAGCACCCAAATCCTTCATCGCAAATGAATTGGATAATTTCTTCTTGAGCACATTTATATCCTGCATATTAGACCCTACAACAAGGATGTCATCTACATACAATAGCAAGATAATAAAACTTCCATTTTCTATCTTTTTAAAATAAACACAATGATCAGAATGACATATACTATAACCTTGTTCTGTTGTAAACCTGTCAAACTTCAAATACCACTGCCTTGGAGCTTTCTTTAGGCTATACAAGCTCCTCTTCAACCTGCATACCAAATTCTCCTTCCCTTTGACCTCATACCCCTGTGGTTGCTGCATATAAATCTCTTCCTCCAAATCCCCATGGAGAAAAGTTGTTTTTACATCTAACTGTTCAAGATGCAAATATTCTACTACCACA
>ML779739.1:1032590-1057413 GCA_009831015.1 Picea engelmannii | reverse complement strand
TTCTTGATTCTGAATAATATTACAATGTACAAAGGAGGGTGTCTATATTTCGTTTCCCTCTCGAACTCTACGCTATCAAATCTAGAATTAAATATTTTATCTACTTTACATTAAATCTATTAAATGCCTCATCTACCTAAGGATGAGAGCTTAAAGGCTCAAGGTCCATTACAATACAAGTGCGTCATCTCTTAAATGATTCATTTAAGATTACGCAACATTCCCAAAGTATTTCCCAAATATGCGTTGGCTTATCCAGCTGTCTTCTGCTCCATGTTGGCTCGCTTGATGAGTAGTCGATGCTCCTGCATCATACTCCCTCGCTTGAAAATTTTCATGGGCTCCTGTCCATGGGCTCCTGTACAGTCTGTTCATGCTTCTGTATCATCGCTTCAGTCTCCCAGCTGGCATCCTCCACTGGGTGATTCTTCCATTTGACCAGGTACTCGAAATATTGTTTGTGCACGGTCTTTCTACCCACTCTTTTGTCTAATATGCACTCCATCTGCGGCTTTTCTGCTATCGGCATCTGCTTCTTCCATTGGACTTCTGGCTACTCAGTTTCAGTCTCTACTTATCCAGCACTGTATGGGTATAAATATGAAACATTGAACGTTGAAGATATTCCTATCTCTTCTGGCAATTCAATATCATATGCGTTTTCTCCAAATTCCTTCAGGACCCGGCATGGTCCGATTTTCTTCATCTTCAGTTTGTTGTATGTTCCCCTTGGGAACCTTTCCCTCCTCAGATGTGCTAGAACTAGATCACCAACTTCAAACTGAAGTTGTCTCCGATGTTGATCTGCTCTGCGTTTGTACTCCTGATTTGAGTTAATCAGTCGCTGCTTCACCTTGCTGTGAAGTTCTTTCATCACCTCAGCGAACTCTTCTGCACTAGCACTGCTAGTCGCAGTTTGTTCTGACTCCTTGAGTTCAGAAACTCCCCTCAGTTGTGTCCCATACACAATATGGAATGGACTTTTTCCTGTGCTCCTATTCACAGAGTCATTGTAAGCAAACTCTATCTGCGACAATATGTTATCCCAGTTGCTGTGGTGTTCTATCACCAAGCTTCTCAGCAAGTCTCCCAGACTTCTGTTGACTACTTCCATCTTCCCATCCATCTGAGGATGGTAAGCTGAACTAAATGCCAAATTATTTCCCAGCTTCTTCCATAGCGTCCTCCAAAAATGACCTATGAATTTCGTATCCCTGTCCAAGACTACGCTTCTCGGCAATCCATGAAGTCTAACAACCTCTTTGAAAAACAAGTTTGCGATGTGGGTCACATCGCTGGTCTTTTGACACGGAATAAAATGTGCCATCTTTGAAAACCTGTCTACCACCACAAATATGGAATCAACCCCTCTCTGCATTCTCGGTAGTCCTAATACAAAATCCATGCTTATCGCCTCCCATGGCCTCTCAGGAATGGGCAATGGCTGATAAAAACCTGCATTATGCTTTCTCCCTTTCGAATGTTGACAAATCCTGCATCTCTCAACAAACCTCTTGAAATCTGCTCGCATGCTTGGCCAAAAATATGCTTCGCTCAGTTTTGTGAATGTCTTATCATGGCCAAAGTGCCCTGCTAATCCACCGTTGTGCTTCTCCTTTAGCGAGTCCTCCCTCATGGAGCAATTCGGAATGCATAACTGGTTGCCTCTGAACAACAATCCATTCTGAATCATGTAGTCTATCCATGGGCTCCGATATCTGAGAACTGGATTCTCAGCTGCTTCATATGCTTCCCCGAAGTCTACATCTCCAGTGTACATGTCCTTCAGATTCTCAAAACCCAATGTCTTGACTCGGAACTCCTGCAGCAACAAACATTTTCTACTCAAAGCATCAGCCACTTTGTTAGCAGTTCCTGAAATGTGTTTGATCACGAACATGAAATTATGCATGTACTCTACCCATTTTGCATGTTTCTGATTCAACTTCTCTTGTTGACTCACAAACTGCAATGCATGATTATCATTGTACAATACAAATTCTTTTGGGATCAAGTAATGCCTCCACTTCTTCAGCGCCTGTATGATAGCGTAAAACTCTTTATCATACATGGAGTATTTCAGCTTTGCTTCATCCAGCTTCTCGTTGTAATATGAAACTGTTCTGTCCTCCTGACTTAGGACCACTCCTATGGCATATCCGCTTGCATCACATTTCACTTGAAATGTCTTCATGAAATATGGCAACACCAACACTGGTTGCTCTGTGATCTTCCGCTTCAACAGATTGAAGCTCTGCTCTACCTCCATTGTCTAATGAAAATTTTTATGTTGCTTCTTCACTATATCCATCATCGTTGCGCTAATTTCACTAAAATTCATAATGAATTTCCTATAGAAACTAGCCAAACCATGGAAACTCCTCACCTCGAAAACATTTCTCGGTGATGGCCAATTCTTGATCACTTCCACCTTTTTAGGATCCATTTTCAACTCATTCGGTGAAATAACAAAACCCAAATAAATGAGCTTTGTCTTCATGAAGGAACACTTCTTCATGTTGACCAAAAGCTTCTCCTACTGTAGCTTTCTCATCACAATGGCCAAAAGTTTCAAATGTTCAGCCTTCGTCTTACTGAATATCAATATATCATCCAGATATACGACTACAAATTTCCTGATGAATTCCCTCAGGACTTCATTCATCAGCCTCATGAATGTGCTCGACGCATTTGTCAAACCAAACGGCATGACCAGCCATTCGTACAAACCTTCGTTTGTCTTGAATGTTGTCTTCCATTCATCACCCTCTCTCATGCGAATCTGATGATATCCGCTCTTCAAATCAATTTTCGAAAAATAATTTGCCCCACTCAGGAAATCCATCAGATCATCCATTCTCGACAGTGGAAATCTGTACTTGGTGGTAATTTTATTGATCGTTCTGGAGTCTGTACACATTCTCCATCCTCCATCCTTCTTCGGACTAAGCACTGTTGGAACAACACATGGACTCAAACTTTCCCTGACCAATCCTTTGTCCAACAAATCCTGGACCTGGTTCTTGACTTTCTCATTTTCCTGTGGCGTCAATTTGTATGCAGATTTATTCGACAAACTGGCTCCTGGTATGAGGTCGATGTGATTACTCACACTCCTCACTGGTGGAAACGAATGAGGTAATTCATCCACGATGATGTCAGCAAACTCTCCCAGCAGTTATTGAATCTCTTCTGGCAAATCATCCACTCTTGTGCTAGTCAGAATAATCCTCGGCTTTCTGACAACAAGGAATTGTGGATCTTCTTTCTTCTCCATCTCTGTGAGAAGCTCCTTCCCACTCATGAGAAGTATGGTGTTGCTTACTTCCGGTTTCACTTCTTTTTCTTTTATCGGAAGCAATCTGTGCATCCTCCCATCCTTCTCTAAAGTATATGTGTTCATCCTTCCGTCATGAACCACATTTCGGTCATATTGCCATGGTCTACCCAGTAGCAAATGACATACATCCATGGGAATGACATCACATAAGATCTTATCATTATAACCCCCTATTTTAAATTCAACCAAGCACTTTTTAGTGACACTCACCTGATGTCCCTTCTGTAGCCACGAAACTTTATATGGACTCGGGTGATCAGTCATCTCTAGCTCCAACTTTTCTACCATCTCGGTCGAAATGAGATTGTCAGTGCTTCCACTGTCCACAATGACCTCGCATTTCCTGTCCTTGGTATTGCATGCAGTTCTGAACAGTTTGCTTCTTTGAGTTGTAGCCTCCACCTGCTTCTCGGGTGTTGAAAGGACCTTATGCATCCCAAGCAATCTTCCACCATCTGCATCTTCGTTCTCAACATCACGCCTCTGCGCCTCAGCGATGTGAGCTTCTCCAATGTCCTTCTTTTTCTCTGGACACTCAAATGACTTGTGCCCATTCTTTCCACATGTAAAACATGTGATTACTCCACCTCGGCCTCTTCCCCTACCTCGAGTACGCGGAAAAATGTTCGCGTCAGCATAACCACCACCCTGCTTGGTATGTTGCGCCCTCTGTTCAGCATGTGGTACTCGCTGTGAGGTTCCACCTCTCTCAATCTTACCTTGAGGTTTCTTTCATTCCTCCTTGGGCTTCTGATGTTTCTCCTGGGAAACTCCCTTGCCTCTGGGCTGAGTTCTACCTCGCCCTCGTTGTCCTTTCTTATGGCTCAACTTTTCTTCGGCTTTCAGAGCCATCTGGTAAGCATCTTCAACTGTTCGGATGGTTTCCATACTTAATTCATCCTGAATGTCGTATCTCAGACCATTCAGGTATCTAGCAACCTTCTCATCATCGCTCTCCCGATGACCTGCTCGGATATTAAGCTTGTAAAATTCTTCGGTGTACTCCTTCACCGTCATCAACTTTTGCCTTAGGTTCTGCATTCGCCTGAACAGTGTGATCTGATAATCTCTTGGGATGAACTTCGCTTTCATCTTCGCGATCATTTGATCCCAACTTTTGATCTTTTGCTTGCCTTTGCAGTGTCTATCTGCTTGAATCTCGTCCCACCATAAGGCTGCATGTCCCTTTAACTTCGTGGCAGCATGCCTTACCTTTTTATCCTCTTCGATATCCTCATAATCGAAGTAGGTGTCAAGAGCTCGAATCCAATCCAACAGCTCTTATGCATCCAGACTTCCTTCATAAGATGGAATATCCATTTTGGTCTTTGAACTCATTCTGGCAATGGCTTTGATCAACCGCTCGGTTGATGCATCTTCTGCTGTGACCTCTCCTTCATGTCCAGCTTCTTCTTCAACTTCGGAATCACTAAGATCCCCTTCACCAACTCCGCGTCTTTGAGTTGTTTCCATCTCCTTGAGTCTTGCTCGGAGATGTCTCATCTGTCTTTCCATTTCTGGATTTCCTATCGGCCTACCTCTTCTCCGCACCTCCCTATCTTCTGGGTCTAGTGATTGTCTTTCCCTTCTCGATGGCATGGTGTAATCTTCTCTCTCTGTTACAGAAAACAAAGAGTCTCCCGCTTTGATACCACTTGTTGCAGACGCGCTACCAGGACACGTCCACACTCACCAGGACCTTCTTTTACTTGGGCCCAAATAGTTAAATTACTCTTCCAACTCCTTTCGGGAGTCCTCAATACCCACAGAAATCTCCTTCTGCCGATATCCCCTTTGCCTTGTGGGGAAATCGGGTTTCGCATTGTCGCGATCCTTGTGGGCACATTCCTCGTGCTATCCAAAACCCCGAACCCCGATGGGTCTCGATGTCGATGCTCCCTTGCTCCTATCGGGAAATCGGCACACGTGATGCCGCGGTTCACTTGCACCACAAATCTTTGAACCCCGAACTCCGATACGCACGTGCGCTCTCTTCTTTCCACGTCACCTTCTCTCTCTCTCTGTTCTATCGGGAATCGCTTGATCATGATTTCAAAGGTCGCAATCCCTTTTCACTGGAAAATCCCGAATGCCGAACCTCGATTTCTCTGGATTTCCGACACGTGTTCAGCTCGGGATCCATGGTCCTAATCTCTTCGGGAAATCGCAAATCGTGATTTCGGTTTTCAAAAGTTCCACGACCACGGAACCTACAATATCCCGATGAGCTGAAGTTCCGATGACTCTTGAACTCTTCCTACGCCTAAGGGATAAATCTTGCGCAACTTCTCCAATATCTTACGGTAGGTGGAACTTCATGAACCTCCCTCTGCGAGACCTGGCCGTCGATTCCTCCTCCTTGAGGGTTCCTTTGAAAATGACTAAGTGCTTCTACCGAAGCTTGTTCTCCAAGCCTGCTCTTGTAGCTCCTGCTTGAAACCTTCCTCGATATGAACCTTGTATGTTCCCTTTCGAATGCTATCACAAGGGTTCTATCCCTCTTGAGCTGGTTCACTCTGACTCCTTCAGAGGAATGTATGCGCACTCCTTGCACTCGACATTCAACAACTTCTCAAGTGTTGAATCCTTCAGATTCTGCACACCTCTTGCAGCAGCAATCTTCAATACCTTTGCTCAGAATCGCAATTCTGAGTCTTCGTCCAGCCTGTGCACACCTTGCATGGCTCTGGTGCCAAATTTGCACTTCTGAGAGCTTATAACAAAAGTTACCTCTATCTGAACCCTACAGTCACGCACTCCTTGCGGAAAAATTCCACTGCACTCTTTGCAGGAATCTCTTGGCTCATAATAGAGAAACAATTGAAACTAATTTATTGCTCTCATAGATTTCAATTCAACCATGAAACCACATACATAGCATATCAAAGCAAAGGTATGACAGAAAACAAACATCCATGAGCATAATATCAAATACACAGAGAAAACAACACAAACCATGAAATTGAATCAAAAGTCTTCTTCTATTAATTCAATATCTGTACATGGGTGTTCTTCCTACAATTCTCTGCTTCTCTTCTTGCTCCTGCTTGATTCTGAATAATATTACAATGTACAAAGGAGGGTGTCTATATTCCGTTTCCCTCTTGAACTCTACGCTATCAAATCTAGAATTAAATATTTTATCTACTTTACATTAAATCTATTAAATGCCTCATCTACCTAAGGATGAGATCTTAAAGGCTCAAGGTCCATTACAGTACAAGTGAACCATCTCTTAAATGATTCATTTAAGATTACGCAACATTCCCAAAGTATTTCCAAAATATGCACTGGCTTATCCATCTGTCTTCCGCTCCATACTGGCTCGCTTGATGAGTAGTCGATGCTCCTGCATCACAAATTCTTATGGTTGCTATGTTAAATATTTAATTCTTCCTCTTTCATCAATTTCCAAAATGGTCAATGAACTCATGCTTTAAAAATTCAACCATAGTCTTTAAAAGATATTTTCGGATCAAGTGGTATCAAAGCATGTTAACGGTTGGTTTTTGAGTTTTCATGATTACCAGGGAAAATATGAGTCGTGGTGAAGGCGATCTTGCTGAAGAGAATAATAAGATTGGATTGAGAAAGATAACTTATCAATGTGAGAATATGGCATCGAAAGAGAGTATTTCTCATGAGGAGAAAGAGTTTCTAAATAATTTATTCGCCATGTCGGAGATGGTGAAGGTTCTATATGAGGATTACTTTGAACGAAAGAGACTGATGCTAGGTGAATATTCAAAGGTCAAAAGTGAAGAAGGAGAGGATCCTCCTCAAACTCCTCCTTCACCTCCTTCTTATCCATCAAATTTGTATTCTTCTTCAAGTTCAAGTTCCAACTCCACTATAAGAAAACATTCTCATAAACATAAAAATGAAATTCATTTACTTAATCTTGATATGAATTTTGAATTACCCATGTATGAAGGTGAAGTTAATGTAGAGAGGCTTGATAGTTGGGTCAAACAGATAAAGGTTTATTGCAGTGTGCAACAAATCAAGGATGAGGACACTCAAATCAAGTTGGCATCCCTTCAACTTGTAGGCACAACACTCATCTAGTGGCAAAGCAAGTTGCAAAATGGCATGCAACAAGTGGGTAATGTATTTCCATCATGGCAAGTTTTTGTTTCTGCACTTAGAAAACAATTTTATCCTTTGGGTTATAAAGAGAAGGCTTTAATTGAATGGAAAGGTCTTAAACTAAGAAAGGGAAAAACAATGCAAGAATACACAGATGAATTTCGTAAGATGGCATTAATGTTAGACATTCCATTACATACCCAAGAAACTCTTATGAAGTATATAAGAGGTTTACCTGCACATATTCGTAACATTGTATTTATGTTTGGACATACTAATATTGATGAGGTTTTTTTTCAAGAAACATACATTGAGGCAGGGAAAATAGAAGTTGGTGTATCAGGGGAATTGTCTTCAAAAAAAGAGGACAAAAGAAAGTAGAATGGCAAGAAGGAAAATTTAGTGACAAGAAAGGAAGAGAAGCTCTCTTACAAGCATTGCAATAAAGAAGGGAATGATGATGACCATTGTTGTCAATTGCATCTCGAGAATAGATCGAAGTGGTTCAAATAAAGGAAAGGGAGGCAAATATTTGTAGTAGCAACATGACCAACATACTTGGGATCGGATTCAGGTGATGAATCTAAAATTTTAGCAGTTGGTTTGGCAGGTAAAATTGATGATGTATTTTATTCTAGAAGTAAATTGTTTCACATAAGGGTCATAATGAGGCATCCTAAGTTCGACACATTGATAGATAGTGGATCTTAATCTAACTTGATTTCAAAGGAAGTGGTTAAACAATTGGGATTAAACACTCAAATGTATTATAATCCTTACTCACTTAAATGGATAAGCAAAGATCATAAATTGCACATAACAAAGCAATGCACATTAAAGTTTGCAATTTCATCTAAGTTTGTGGATGAGGTAACATGTGATGTGGTGCCACTCAATGAATGTGGAATGTTCTTAGGCTGTCCTTATTTGTATGATCACAAAGCAATATTTTACAGGGAACATAATCAATATCACTTAATCAAAGAAGGCAAAGAATATAAGGTACATGCTCATCACTTAAAATAAAATCAATCTCTTCAAACAATGGAACAATTAAGGAAGGCAGCTCATGCAAGAAACACACCTATAATTATCCCAAATCAAGTAATTGATCTTAAGCAAGAACATGAGATGATTATAGAATGGAAGTTCAATCATACTTTGCTTCAAGATAAGTTAATGCCGTGCAAGTATTACAAACATATTAGCTCATTTGTAGTCATATTTCTGATGTTATCATTAGTAATGTTGTCAACTTGGATGATAGTGTCTTCAGTAAGATGTGACAGAGTACAAATGGCTAACAATATGATGTCAGTTATCATGGTTGTTTTACAATTGATCTTGATGAGACAGGTTCACAGGACAGAGTCTAAAGATAGAGAACAAGTGGGGTGGCCTATCCTGCACTTGATGACTGGTTAGTATCCTTTTGGAGGACCAAAAGGTCTTAGTGGGGAGGATTGATCCAAAAATGGATCCAGGAACCAAAATGGGTCTAGGAAGGCCTAAAAATCAAAGTTCTCAAAATTTCTTCAAAACAAATGTGTGTGTAGGCCTCATCGTTAAAAACCCAACGCAACTTGAACGGGATCAAATGGACGTCGTATGCGAAAGATATCACAATCTATTCATTTTTCCAAACAGGAAAATTTTTGATGACTATACAGTCCATACAGTGCTGACGTGGCAATTGACTTTATAGGTCGTACGTCCATACAGTGACATAACAGTGAGTTGGCATGCTCACGTGGGCAGATGCTTACGTGGGAAATTTTTGACAGGTGGATGAATCATTGTATGACATGTGGCAGTTAGTGGGAAAGTGTAATGGTGCCATGTGGCCCAGTCCTAGGCTGCCACATGGCACCCCTCCATTGGTTAGAATTTGGGAAAAATTGTATAAACTCCATGGGAGTCGAACCCATGATCTCTAGTCCGGGTGAGTGCTTCGGCAGGGCTAGGCTACTAGCCCGCCCATGATATGTCTTGTTAACGATAGTGTAAAACAAATATTTGAACATGAAATGTTGTACGTTGGGAGGCATTAAGGGTTGGGGCCTAGCCCCAGCCCCTGATGCAAACAAAACCATATCCCCATATCATATTTCCACACTGTTATAACCTTGGCATGGGGTCCAGCCAACCCCAGTGCACATAGCATGTGACTGCTACCATGTGACCTCTCCTTTGTTGTTTGGGCATGGATGTTTGGGGTTAGCGCCCGGTCAATCGGACTAGCTTTCCGAACAAGACGCATAACCAAATGCTCAAAACCAGGGAGATAAACTACCATTTGGATGCGTGGAGCATAAGAGTTGGGCCATATGGCCAAGCCACAGGACCAAGACCCATAAACGGAGGAGCCAGCAGCTAGCCCAGGGCCACATGGAGGGTACCCATATGACCCAGAGCCCAGAAAGAGGTGGTTGCACCTGAATTTTGGCCCAAAGTGGGTTTTAAAACTTTATTATAAGATTTTTAATGGAGTTTTAGCCAGTTTTGGGAGATTTTGGCCAATATTGGAGGATCTGGAGGTCTTTTTGAGGCTAGATATTGGGGGGGAGTTGGGGTTTTGTTAACCACTTCAAGCCTATATAAAATAGAGGTTCTTGGCATCCTTAGGGGGGGTTCAAAATAGGAAAATGTTGAAGAATTGTAAATCCTAAGCCATTTTTATGCAGCGAAGCCATTGATGAGAGCAACTTTGTGGGCCATTTATGGGAGCTTCGATCATCTATTTTCAATGTCGTCTGTTGTGATGGGTTCTTGAGATCTAGTAGAACACAACTAGATCATTTTGTAATCCATTTGGAACTTTTAGGATGTATTTTTTAATCTTTGAAGAGTAATAAGAAATCCTCACCCACTGAGACAAAGGCCTGGATACGTAGGCGATGTTGTCGAACTTCGTTAACAACTTTTCTTTTATGGTTTGTTGATCCATGTGCTTATTTCTAGATCTATATATATTCTTATAGATGTTATGTTAAATCTTTAATTCTTCCTCTTTCATCAATTTTCTAAATGGTTAATGAACTCATGATTTAAAAAATCAACCAAAGTCTTTAAAAGATCTTTTCGGATCAAACATCCCCCAAATCATATGCCCAAAATCACCAAGATATGCATTAACCCATGTGCCAAAATTATATTCCTCAAGCATATGCCAAAGAACCCACGATATACCTCGAACCATGTACCATAACCATCAATATATGCATCAATCATGTGCCAAGAAAATTCAATACATGCCTTAAGCATGTGCCAAAATATCCTCAAACATGTGCCAAAACATGACTCAAACCATGTGTCAAAATATCCAAGATACAAGCCTCAAACACGTACCAAAGTATCCAAGATACAAGCCTCAAACATGTCCTAAAACATTCCTTAAGCATGTGCCAAAACATCCATGATATGACTTAAATCATATTCCATAACCTCCAAGATATGCTTCAAGCATATACCATAACCTCCAAGCTACCAACCTCAAAACATATAGAAAACATACCTTTCATTATGTGAAAACCTAGAGCATAAGATCTCAAGCCATCAGACCTTCCTCAACTTCAACATTAAGAGAATAACACCTTCTTCAAACTTTTGCACAAATACATGATTCACCCACTATCAACCTATGGACACTCACACTTTTCCTCACTGTAATCTGTGTATACCTTATACATGATTTGTCCATCTGTAGCCTGCATATAAACACGCTTCACCCTTCTGCAAACCATGTGTAACCTTAGAAAACTAGTACGGTCACCTATATACAATTTTCTCTCCTCGACCTCCTTTCTCCTAGGCCAGATTCACTTTGCTAAGATCACAAATCCTCCTAGCACAAGTGCAGACGCACTTATGCAAGCTCCATTCCATAAACACACACTTGCTTGGATATAAAATGAGAGTTTCTTGATGTGTATTTATACCCTTCCAAGTAACTTCTTTACTTGATCTTTGAGTGGACCTATATCTTTGCGTTTGCAACAACTTTTATCCTTTAATTAATTTTAGGGCCAACTTATAGCTTCTTTGACCTTAGATTCAGGGATTCTTGACCATAATTTGGGGCTTCATCTTTAAGAATGTATAACTTCTCAATCATGAGGAACCACATGGCGTACCACCTATCATTGGAAATGGCATGATGATAACTATCCATCTATGATGGTTTTGTATGTAGTTAACTCTTTTTATCCTATCAACTTTGTCCTTCATGACCACACCTCTGAGTCTTCTTAGCCACTTAACCACTTAACTACATTTCCAAGGATTCTTGTATACTTCTTCAAAGCATCTTCCCATGAGGGCCATGCTTAGAGATACACCATAAGAGGGGCACTTTGGAGACTTCTTCAAATAAACCCATCACTTCTAGATGCTTCTAGACTTCTTTTAGGGTTGACATCAATGACAACGAATTTTCCAACAAGACTCTCATGAATCTCCAAGATACTCTTGGAAAAATGAGGATCTTATCTATAAAGGACACCTATATTTGAGTAAACCATCCCACTTTAAATCCATTGTTCTCTATGAACTTCATTCTTCACCAATAGTAGAGAATTTTGGCTTTCAAAAAACATATGAAAGGATCAAAATTTCTTCTTTCTAGGAACACATGATGTAGAAAATATACACTTTTGTGGATGAATGTGATACTTTCCAACACAAAAAGGGAGAAACTATCAAAACTCTTGGCTCGCTACAACCTCTCCCTATTCCACCTGCTATAAGGATAGATATATCTATGGACTTCATTGTTGGATTACCCAAATTTGGCAATACATTATTCATCATGGTTGTGGTCAATCGCCTTTCCAAATATGCTCACTTTTGTGCCCTCCAACACCCATTCAAAGCCTCCATATTGGCTGAATTTTTTATGGACAATATCTTCAAACTCCATGGAATGCCCCACTTTATATTCTATGATCGTGGTCCAACTTTAAGAAGAAACTTTTGGAAATAGTTGTTCAAGATCTAGGGCACCCAATTGCATCTCAACACTACCTATCATCCCTAGACTAATGGTCAAATCAAAGTTGTCAACAAGAACTTGAAATCATATTTGTGGTCATGCTTCACTTTGAATGACAATCTCAATGGGGTCAGTGGTCACCACTAGTATAATGGTGGTACAATGCATATTACCATGGTGGTACTTGCATGACTCTGTTTGAGGCAGTCTATGGTCAAAATCCACCCTTAGTATTATATTATCTACCTGATGTCTCAAAGATCCAGGAGGTTGATAAAACCCTTACAATATGAGATGACATTCTACATACCCTCAAAGAGAATTTGGTCTTGGCTCATAATCGCATGAAGAAACAAGATGATTAGTGTCATTTTGAATGACAATTTTCGGAAGGGGGTCATTTGTTTCTTTGTCTACAACCTTATAAGCAAACTTCTCTCAAAGAAGGTCACTTCTAGAAACTTGCTCCAAATTTTTGTGGCCCTTATACAATCCTCAAGCACGTAGGCCCATGGATTACAATTTATCCCTTCCCAATCACTGTAAGTTCTATCCAGTTTTTCATGTGTCTTTATTAAAGAGAATGATTGGAACCAAGTGCCAACTTCAATATGGTCTCCTGGTCTCCTAGAATTGGATGAAGAAGGATCCATTTAGTTGTATCCATAAGTAATTTTCCTGGCCCAATGTGAGTGTCATCTCTGTCAGCACATAATTTAGGAATTTTTAGTACAGTGGAAGGATACACAACCCGAGGATGTCATGTGGGAGTCGGTCATCATTCTCAAGCAATTCCCACATATCAAGCCTTGAGGAAAAGGTTTTTATTTAAGGGGAAGGGCATGTAATTGGAGTCCTAACCTCCCTAACCCCTTAAGTAGATAGAATAATATGTTTTTCTATGTCTTAAAGGCCGTCAGTAGTAAATAAGGCCTATGTAATAATGTGAACACATATAATGTAAGAAGACTTACTAGAAGGTTCTTCCTCTAGAATGTTCTCTAGAAGATAGAAATAGTATAAATAGGGGTAGAAATCATGGAAAAGATTGTCTTGTGAATTCATTTGTACTCGAGCTCTGCTCTATTGGAGGTTGCCCACTTGAAGAGGTAAGTGAACTTTTCTCTCAAGATAATAAATTCATCATATTTCAGATCAATTGTGTTAATGTGCTTAATCTTACGCTCTTTTCACTAACTATTATAATAATAATTGGATTTTTTCTCTACATATTTCCTTCTGGTATCTTACATTAACCCATGGACATGGTCATAATAAAAAAGGATTATTTCACTATATCAAATTTAACAATTACTTTTAGGTTTCTGAATAACCACTTTATTTATTTAATTAGATTTCTTTTTTGAATAATTTCATGAGAAAATGGCCAAAAATGGGTTTTATGACCTTAGGAAATGTGTTTTATTAAGTCATAGTGGTGAAAAATGATGTGAAATGGGTAAAATGAGTGGAACTCATAATGCATGTGGTGAATTTCGCTAAACCTAGGTAATTTGGTCTAGGTGAACAACTTTTGAGTGATAACATAGGGAATTTTTGTTATGGACATGGAGTCAGCCACTGGAGGGGATTCTCCCCCTCCAAGTCTCTGAGATCTATGATTTCCATGCTCTAGTTTCATGATTTGGTAAACCTATCAAGGCTCAACCTTTAAAGTTTGTCAAAAAATTGAATAAAATTCTAGAAGCTCCCTTGCCTTCATCTACATCTTGTCATATGGAATTAACGTTGGATGAAAGAGGGCTGATTTGATATTTTATAGGAATGTGGCCCTCACCAAAAGAATTGGTAAGTTCTAATAAAAGGAAAATTAACCCATTATTTCTACAGATGATGGTTCTATGCCTTTCTATTTGAGGCTAAAGAAGATATGGATTTAATTTTTCAAAATGGGGGCCTATTTTTTTGGCATTAGAGGGATATATTTGAATATATGGACCCAAAATTTAAATACTGCAAATGATGTACCATCTGTTGTTCCAATGTGTGTTTTTTTATTACATCTCCTATTGCATTGTTGGAATGAAGTCATCATGTGTTGCATAGGAAAAACCCTTGGAAAGTGTATTGACATATATGAACCTAGGGATGGAATGTTTTTGTATGCTCACATATGTGTTGAAGTGGATCTAGAGAATGGTTTTCTTGAAGAAATGTAGTTATATATAGACAAATAGAAACACATGCAATAATTTTATTATGATCAACTCCCTTTCATGTGCAAATCATTCCATAAAGTATGGCCATTTTGCAAAAGACTACAACAAGAATAGCCAAGTTGAGAAAACAACACAGGAGAAGGATGATCATTGGTAGTAGGTGAAGAATAGAAAACCAAATAATAATCAATCCATCCCCTCCTCATAACCCAAAAAATCATATTCTCTGGTAGATCACTCGAAACCTTTAGGATATGGTCAAGCCTCTAGGCAGTTCATTCGATTGGACCATATTTTGAGACTCTCCATAGTGATAAAGGTAATTTATTGGATCCATATAAAGGGAGAGATACAAGTCCAAGAAAGAACATGTATGAAATATTGTGATAAGAAGAACATATCCCTTGTATATATACTTTATCCATCTCAAAGTTTAATGTTGGAATCTCATTAGAAATACCAATGTTGGAAGAAAACCCAGAAATGATCCCTTCAGCAGGAATTTAAATAATATATTAGATAATGAGGATGAAACTAACCACTCCCCAACTAAATATATGTACACTAATAGAGTAATTACAAGATATAAATCTAAGCAACCAAATCAGGAAATGGATATAGAAGAGTAAAAAGAAGAGGAAATAGTAGAATAAAAGTCATCCAAAGAAAGAAGGGAAGAGCTAGCAGACAAGGAGAAAAAACCAAGTACACAAACAACAATAGAAAAATCATTAGTAAAAGGAGAAAGAAACACCATGAATAAAGGAGTACTGACCCCATCTCTTGGTGGGTCTCAAAAACCTACAAGTAATGAATATTGTCTCTTGGAATTGTAGAGGCATGGGTAGAAATTTTAAGATAGAATCAGTAAAAGACCTAATAAAAATGGAAAATTATATTGTCTGCCTCTTCAAAGAGACAAAATTAGAGGCTAATTAATCCATTAGACTATGAAAGAAGCAACGAAACAATAGTTAAGGGAAATCAGTAAGCTCTACAATTGTTTTTCGAGGCCTCTACACATTTTGGAACAATTCTCTTTTGCAATTGAATTACAACTATCACACTCAAAATTGGTTGTTAACAAGTCTTTCTCATTTTCACAGCAGTGAGAAATCCAATATTGTGAATGTTTATATGCTTACAATCTATAATGAACAAATGGAATGTTGGGATACACTTTCATCTTAAATAAGTTCAAATTATGGAGCAGTAGTATACCGGTTGGAGATTTCAACATCACTCTCAATCAAAAAGAAAAGAGACCCTCTCCAAGAGATTATGGAATATTAGATCTCCCTTTGGGACATTGTAGATGTAAAACCAAGGGAAGGTGTATTTGGACGAACAAAATAATCGGCCCAAGACATACAACGACATAGATGGATTGATTCCTAGTACAAAGCACTTTCCTTGACAACAAGTTATCAATCTCTTCAAAAACTATCTCATGGGCCACCTCAAATCACATACCCATTTCCCTGTCAATCAAGGAAATCCCTAACTATGGCCCTATTCCCTATAGGTTTAATTCTTTTATGTCTGCAATATAAATCCACTTTTGATATAATCTCCAAAGCATGGAGAAAATGGGCCATTGGATCCCATATCTTCATTTGGGAATAGAAGCTCAAAGAAACCAAATTTGGTCTTAAGGAATGGGCCAAACACACCTAGTCTTCACTAGAGAGAGAAGTAAAGGAATGGAATGAGAAGTTGGGCTCGATCCAAGATATAATGGAAATGAATAAAATAACCAAAGATTTAATAGCAAAGGAAAATGAAGAATTTTAAAAATACCACAAGGCTCTCAATTTAGAAGAGGAGAAGTGGAAATTAAAGTCACGCAGTTTATGGTTGAACACGGGTGACAAAAGTAACATGTTTTTTCATAGACATGCAAAAGATAGACTGTGGAAAAATAATGTCAAGGAAATCACCGTGGAGAATGGCTTAGTTCTAAGTTATTTTGAAGAGATTAAGGTAGTGACATGTTCCCACTTTAAGGATTTGTACATGGAAAAAGACGAAGTTTATTTAGAGGAAACAACACTCATGTTGGAAATAATACCTTCTTTAATCACTCAAAGTGAGAACAAGAGCCTTATACAAGAAATCATAGAGGAAGAGATATTTAAGGCATAATGGGATATTTCCCTTGGTAAATCTCTTAGATCAGATGAATTTATAATCCATTTCTACAAGCAATGCTAGAATATCATTATGTTTGATTCCATTTAAATGTTGCAATATGGGTTCACAGGTTAAGTAGAATTGGGGAAGTAACTAATTCAACATCTCTTACCCTCATCCCCAAGGATTATAATCCATCATCCTTTTCCATATTTCATTATAATCCATCATCCTTTTCCATATTTCAGCCAATTTCATTTTGCAATGATTTTTATAAAGTAATGACTAAAATAATTTCCAACAAGTTCGAAAAGATCCTTCCAAAAATTATATTAGAAAAACAAGGAAGCTTCATGGAGAAAACGTAAATTGTGTATAACATTATAATGGTACATGAGGAAATCCATTCATTCACACAAAGAACACAAAGGTATTATTATCAAAATTGATATGGTTAATGCTTTTAATTGTGTCATACATTCCTTTCTTTTTTATATTCTCCATAAATTTGTTTTTCACGCTACCTTCATTCAATGGGTGTCAACCTGTAAAAGAAATCCTTGGATTTCCCCATTGGTAAATGGGATATCTACTTCATTTTTCAAATAAAGTATAGGATTGAACCAAGATTTTCCTTTATCTGCATTACTCTATATCATCATGGATGAGTCCTTAATTAGGAATATGGAATATGAATGCTACAGTGGATATCTGTAAGGAATAAACGTGGTGAGAGGGGTCAAAAGTCTCAACCACTCACAAATTTTTTATGATACATTGTTATTGGGCGGAACCTCTTCTAACATAGAAATAAGTTTTAAAAAGGTCTTGGATATTTTTATAAATTTTTATATAGGGAAGATCAATAACAAAAAAATCCAAATCCTTGATTGGAAAGTGAGTATGGGTTTATTACATGTGATTTCCGTAATTTTATCATTTCCTCATCATGAAGTATTCTCCCTGAAAAATTGCTCACAAAGACATATAGGTGATCATCGGAGGAATCATCAATTCAATACATCAAGGTATATGTTCATGTCAATTAGCACACCACCTTTAGCAAATAAAAAATCTATACATAGTGGTTTTTTGGTCATCCGAGTGGAGAAACAACATGGTATTTTCACACAATTGGAAAACATCAGTGTGACTATTCCTTTGAAAGTCATACGGATTGACATAAGTGCCATCTCACCAAATTTATGGTGCATTTATGAATGAAACTCCCATCAAATATTACTCCTAGCTAAAGGATAGAAGGGTCTCGATCCCATAAGAATTAAGAAGGTGTATAATGTTTGAATGCATGTCTTCTCAAGAATGGGAAACCACACCCAAGTGGCCTCCCCATTCACATAGAAACCAAATATTTTTAATCTTTCCTAAGGCCTATAAATAAGAGACATGAGCATACCCAAAAAGAAAAAATCTAAGGTTATGTTGTTTTCATGAGCATTGAGAATCCTTCTTTCTCACATACCCATCCACAACGCACATAACCATTGTTACTTGATGTATAAGATCTCTCACCATTGAGAGTTTTTAACACTTATTATCGCCATTTCACCATTGAGAGAGAGAGAGAGTTTTTTGGAAGGAAAAAATAACCCATCCCAAGAGGAAGGAAGGAGCTCACTTTCTCATTAAACTCCTTGCGATGTTGTATTCAAAATCCTTTTCATTGGTATAACAATTTCTACCTTGTTTTAATATTGCATTTCTATTTTCATGTTTGTGTTTGCTTATTTCCTTTTTATCATTTCAATCAATTATGTTCCACTAACTCTAACCAATACATTGAATGTTGTGTTTGGCAAGCCTAGACTAACACAAAACTATCCTTTCTTTCACACCCAAGTGGTAAAAAGGATAGAACAGGAAGTGTGGGTCTCTTTCAAATATCTTTGAATGCCTATTCATATGTCTTCCTCCTCCTCACAAATGTGGAAAAATGTTATGAGAAATATCAAATCCAATTTCAATCAATGGGGAGTTGAGTGGTTGAATATAGATGGTGGATTAGTTCTTATTAAGTATTTCCTTTCGACATTTCCTATCTTTCAATACTTATCATTGCTTTCTCGATCAAGGGTAATAGGGAAAATTTCTCAGGAATTGAGGTTTTTATGGAAGGGAACAAGTCAAATTACAAAAGGTATTATTTGTTAAATTGTTCAACAATAAAGGCTCCAAAGAGTCATGGAGGTCTTGTCATAAAGGATCCTTCATTGATGAATTTAGCATTGGGATCCAAGCTCTTGTGGAGAATTATTTCTACTAAGTATGAGTGGTGGAAAAAATACTACATAATTTATTTATTTATTTGGGGGGGGAGACAAAGATGCCTAATATCATTCATGAGGTAAGGGGGAGCTCCCCCATTTGGAAATTGCTCAAAGCATCCATCCTTATAATTCAAAAGTGTATAATATGGGTCCTCGATAATAATCAATCAATTGATTTGTGTCATGATAACATCATAGGAACAAATTCATTGGGTCACTATCAATATCTCTATCCTCTTAAGAATTGGTTGGATAGTCTCGGCAAAAAATCATATTTTGATATTTCCTCTTGGTCTAGACCTTCTAGTTCATGGATGGGATGGGATTTCAGTTCCCCCCCTCCTCACTTTCTCCCTCTAGTTTCATATCTTATGGCTCATCTCAAAGGATGTGTGCCTAGAAGGCATCATGCATCTAATCAAATAGGATGGGGAATGGTAGATTATAGTGTCAAGTTGGTCTATGAACAACAACTACATAATATTTCTCTTCCGCCTAGATATTTGATGTGGAATAAGATATAGCATCTGGATGGTCTCCCCAAAATCAACATTTTTTGTTTGACATTAGTACATGGAAAAATATTAATAGAAGAGACAATTTTCTTAAGAGATAGATATAAGGCCCTTCCGGGTGTGCCCTCTACCTCTCTCATGCAGAATCATCCTATCATATTTTACTTGGGTATGTATACACTAAAAGAGTTTTTTTATCAACTGACTATGGGAGAGAACATAGATATAGTAAGTCGAATTCTTGGGAGAATTGTTTTGAAAAGTGAAGCAATCTATATATTGGCACTTTTAAAAATAAACCAATTTATAAAAGGATCTAGACTGTGTTGCCTAAATACGTATGCTGGAAAGTGTGGATACCTTAGACTAGAACCATTTTGAATCAAGAGTTAATCAAACCTAAGTTGACAAAAACCAAAGCCAAGGCACTATTAATAAAGAATTTAATCTCTAAAGGAATTCAACTTTTTGATAATCAAAATCTTAATAGGGATGAAGAGGAATGACATCGACGGTTTAACATAAGTTCTTCTTTCACGGGGCCTAGAACTAGAAAAATCAATCTTAGATCATGTTGGTAGCTTCAAATGAATTCTCAAGATTTTTAGAGATGGATATTTGACCAGAAATATTTTATACTCTTCTTTGATGGTTCCTCGAAAAGGAATCATAGGGTGGCAGGTGCGAAGGGGTTATAACAAACCCCATATGAACAATAGTATCTTACTTTTCTTGGGGTATTGACACATCCACTAATAAGACTAAGTTTCATGACTTGTTTCAATATAATCAATTTCAGAATTAGGGATATTTTCTATATGAGGCACAGTTCTTGGTTCTTAGGACCTTCAATATTTTGGAATACATAAAAGCACTTTAGCAGAAATAGCTTTAGCGATACTGATGGACATATATTTAGTCAGGTTTACTTATTGTTGGAGGAGGATTTTATGAAGAATTCATCGGTCAAATGATTTGACTTTCCTGGCTTGTCTAGAGGAGGCTTTATCGTTGGATGATTTCCCCTAGGATTAAATTCTATCGGATTATTTGATAAACTCGATTATATATTTTTTTCTGATTATTTTGAATTTTAGGCTAATGAATCTAGCTATGAAAAGAATGATGGAGGAAATAAATTGAGCAAATACCTTTCGTGTATGTATGATAGGTAATAATTTTCTCAACCACGTATGATCGGTTGGGTATTCTACATATGATCATTAGATTTTCACTGATTAAGTCTAGAGGAGGATCTAAGCACCCAAGTTTGGAGGAGGCTTTTATCAATATCTTTTGAATTCATACTTTCAGGTGAGATCAACCTCCTCATTTTGATAATGTTAGAAAATAAGGATCGTGGAGAAATAAAATAAACAAATGCAGAAATGAAATATAGAGGATACACAATATAATAGAAACACAGATATATGTGGTTCACCCAGTGTGGGCTATGTCCACCATAGTAATTTTCAGTTCCTTCCTTTATTATTATCCAACAAATGAAGGGATACAACCTACAACACACCCATTTTAACTTCTTCTTATTTTTATCATAGTCTCCTCTCTCAAAATATAATATTCGCTATCACACACAACCACAATCCAATTCCCTCATAAAAGAGGGTTTCCTTCTAGGGTAAAAAAAACCTAACATAACTTCTATTGTCATATTTGCAACCTTATAATGAATAGTCCAAATTGACTATGAAATTACAATATTTTACAAGTCAATCTTCCCAAAAAATTCCCTCAGTGTGCTCCACCCTTGAACCCCCAAACCCCCTTCATTCAAGGGACAACCCTCGAACCCCCAACAGAATGGGGATAGGCATACCTGCATATAAATCATGAAGATAATTAGGCTCCACAACCAATAATATCCCACTTGGAGACTGATAAAAAAAACTCCATTGTTGTTGTACCTGCTGAACTATGATCCATCTTGGACCTGGAAAATTTCTCATCTTCACCTTCATGATTGAAGACCAATTGAAATTAAGCAAAAACTTAGTTTCTCCCTGGTTACTACCTTTGTTAACAAGTCTGCAAGATTTTGGCTAGTATCTATCTTCTCCAACTTCAATTGTCCATCTTCCAAAACAGACTGTATGAAATGGTACCCGAGTTGTATATGCTTAGTATTACAATGGAAGTCTGAGTTTTTTGCAAGATGAATAGCACTCTCATTGTCATAGTACAACCTGCTATTCTCTTGCTTCTTTCCCAATTCTTCCATAAACCTCTGTAAGCAAATCATCTCTTTGCTAGCTTATGTAGCATCAACATACTCTACTTCTATTGTTTAAAGTGAAACAACCTTTTGAAATTTTGAAATCCAACTTATTGGTGTTCCACCTATAGTAAAAACATACCATGTGGTGCTCCTCCTACTATCTTTATCACCTTCCATATCTAAATCAACATATCCCTGTAGAACTGTAAAATAGTGTTTGAACCTCCAAAACATAATGCATGAGTAGTAGTGCCTCTCAAATACCTGAGAATCCACTTTACTTTCTCCTAATGTTCTTTACCTAGAATGTTCATATATCTTCTCACAACTCCCACTGCATGTACAATATATAGTTTTGTGAAAACCATAGCATACATCAAGCTACCAATTGTTGATGAATAATGAATAAGGGACCCTGGACATGTATTCTATCTCCTCCTGTGTCTTGGGACTCATTCCTTGGTTAATTTAAAATGGTTGGCCAAAGGTGTACTAATCGATTTTGCATTATGCATTCTAAACCTCTCCAACACCTTCTCTATGCACTCACCCTGAGATAATGTCAATTTGTGATTTTTTCTGTCTCTTGTTATTCGCATACCAAGGATTCTATTTGCAGCACCCAAATCCTTCGTCACAAATGAATTAGCTTATTTCTTCTTTAGCACATTTATATCCTTCATATTAGACCCTACAAAAAGCATGTCATCTATATACAAGAGCAAGATAAAATAGCTTTCATTTTCTATCCTCCTAAAATAAACATAATGATCATAATGTCATCTACTATAACCTTGTTATGTCATAAACCTGTCAAACTTCAAATACCACTGCCTTGGAGCTCGCTTTAGTCCATAAAATCTCTTCTTCAAACTGCATACCAAATTCTCCTTTCCTTTGACCTCATATCCATGTGGTTCCTGCATACAAATCTCTTCCTCCAAATCCCCATGGAGAAAAGTTGTTTTTACATCTAACTATTCAAGATGAAAATATTCTACTGCCACAAGACTTAAAATATTCCTAATTGAATTCATCTTAACAACAAGAGAAAATATTTCATCAAAATCTATACCTTTCTTTTGTGCAAACCTTTTTACAACAAGTCTAGCCTTGTACCACTTGTTTCCTCCATCTTCTTCCTTCAACCTGTAAACCCATTTATTTTGCAATGCTCTTTTTCTTGCATGAAAATGAACCAAGTCCCATGTCTGGTTATTTACTAAGGAGTCCATTTCCTCGTTCATGCCTTGCTCCCACTTCTTTTTAGTTTCTACCTGCATTGCCTCTTCTTAACTTTCTAGTTCACCAGAATCAGTCAACAATAAATAATACAATGAATAAGAGTATCATTCAGGGGGTTTACTTAACCTGGTAGATATTCTAACAACACTTGTAGGAGTTTGAGGTACCCGTTGCTCTTGTTGCTTTACATTTTGATATTCTTGTACCTTTGGAATTTATTTTTTAGTGATCTCAACAAACACTGTGTATTTTGGTTTTTATTTTTCTTGTTTATTTCCTTGCAACTGATCTTTGTACATGACCTTCTCATTGAATATGAAATCTCTACTCCTAATGATTTTTTAATTATATACTCATTGAATATGACATATATGTTCTGCTAGTTTTGAGCTGCATGTAATTTTTCCTTTACCGCTCATAGAATCCTCTGACTCTCCTCAACCTAGTCTTTGGCCCTTGAGACCCTGCTATCCCCAAACACAGACTCCATAAAAGAGGGTGCATTGTATCCATACAATGCTCTAAACAAAGACATCATGATAGACAAGTGGTAAGTTGTGTTGTAATAATACTCACCCATCTGCAACCATCTCACCCATGCNCCCACATAATTTCTCAGATACCCCTCCACCCATTTATTGACAATCTTTGTTTTTCCATCTGTTTGCGGGTGGTAGCCGGTACTCATGGCTAACTCTATTCCCACCAACCTGAAGAGCTCCTGCCAAAACGTGTTGATGAAGCACCCATCTCTGTCACAGACTATCTTCCTAGGTAAACCCTGCAACCGAAAAACCTCTCTGAAAAATAGCTCTGCTACCTATATGTCCTTGTAGTCTATGGGTATGGAAAAGAAGTGTGCAATTTTGGTCAGCCTATCAACCACTACAAATATAGATTCCCTTCCCTGCACTTAAGGAAGACCTGTAATGAAGTCCATAGAAATGCTCTCCCATTTTTTCTCTGGAATGGATAGAGGCTTAAGTAACACGCAAGGTGTGTCTACTCAGACTTGTTATACTTACAAGTCGTGCACTCCCGAATATGTTTCAGTACATCATCCTTGAGACCCTTCCATGAGAATATCTCTCTAATCTATTGATAAGTTTTGAAGTATCCCTGATTCTTGGTTGTAGGTGAATCATGACAAACCTTCAGAACCTTCCCTTTTAAGGTAGATTCTGGAACCAAGTAGATCTAGTCCTTGTAGAATATGACATCATCTAGCACCCGATATTCTATCATCAACTACATTTTCATCTATTACCTCGCAAGAAAAATTGTTTTGGAGTACTCCACCAACAAATGTTCCTTCCAGTCTATGCAAATATCCATCATCAAACACCCTGTTGGCCTCCTGGACAAGGCATCTGCTACGATGTTCCTTTTTACTTTAACATACTCAATATCAAAGTCAAAGGCTTGGATATTTGAGACCCACTTATGTTGTCTCTCGTTGAGGTCTTTCTGATCTAGGAAATACTTGAGACTATTCTAATCAGTCTTCACTACGAACCTGCTGTTAACTCCCAAAATAGCACCATTATTTTGGTTGGGTTTTACGGTGGATAGCATGGCTATTGATGGTTTCCTCAATTCATTGTTGAGTCTTTTAGCTGCAAAATTTTAGATTTTGGTTTGACTTAAGTTTGGATTGTAAAGTATTCTTTTTAAAAATTGTCATTTTTTACTTTCCACAGCTAACTTGTTTTCAAGGGTTTATTGTGCGCTGTGGAAAGTGCCCACTTTCAACAGCTAAGGAGATCGTTTCATCAGTCGGCGCGCTGTTGAAAGTGTCGAATCTTAA
>ML779739.1:1009784-1026369 GCA_009831015.1 Picea engelmannii | reverse complement strand
TTGAATGAAAGAATCCTTTACTGTTTAGTATGACCCTGCATTCCAATGTACTTGGTTATCTGACCCTGCATTCCACATGTATTTGGTTATCTGAATAGTATTCCTCATACCTTTCTTGTTATATTGCATCTGATTGACAAGTTTCTAAAAGCGTTGGTTCATTAAGATATTCTGATAAGTAAATCCCTTCATTGTGCTTTCTTGGTATCCCATTGATCCACCTACTGAAAAGTATTTATTTCTTAAGTTACCAAGCACCTTTGGTCTACAACCACAAAGGGTTTCTTGGAGTGATAACACCTGCTACCCACCAGATATTGCCTAAATTTGGTTAAGGCATGCATGATTGCTAGCATTTCCTTATCGTAAATCGAATAGAGTCTCTCTGACTCGTTGAGCTTCCAGCTCTCGAACACAATGGGATGGACCGCCTGCATCAAAACAACCGAGAGAAATACGGAAGAGATATAATAGGGTGTGTGCTCATAACCTCCTTCATTTTCTCAAAAGTCTATTGTGACTCATCCGTCCAATGAAAAACACCCTTCTTGGTTAGATCTGTGAGTGGTGCTCCCAACTATGAAAATCCTCTGACAAACTGCCTGTAGTAACTACATAATTGAAAGAATCCCTTCAGCTCTATGAGGTTCTTGGGTGATGGCCAATCTAGAATGGCCCTGATCCTCTCTTAATGAACCTGTACTCCCTTCTCATTTTTGATATTCCCCAAGTATAGTAGTTCTCTCATCCCGAACTTACACTTGGAATCCTTGGCATATAATGATTGTGCCTATATAATTCCCAAGACCTCCTCCAAGTGTGTTAGATGCTCATCCCATGTCCCGTTGTAAATCAAAATGTCATCGAAGAATACCAAAAGGTACTTCCTCAACTTCCCCCTAAATATGTGGTTCATGCAATACTGAAAGGTGGTTGGTGTGTTGGTCAACCCAAATGGCATGACCAAAAAATCAAAGTTCCCAAAATGGCATCTGAACGTTGTCTTCTCTATGTCCTTCTCTCTAATGTTGAACTGATGATATCTTGACCGTAAGTCAATCTTGTTGAATAAAACTGCCCCATGTATCTCGTCCATCAACTCATCTATGCGCAGAATGGGGTACATGTTCTTAATAATTTTCTTATTGAGAGCTCTGTAGTCAATGCACCATCTTTCTTCAGTACCAGAATGACTGAAGAAGCAAAAGGACTCATGATGGGCCTGATGTACCCCATCGCAAGTAATTCTTTAATTTCTTTCTCAATCTCATCCTTGAATCTCTTGGCGTGCCTATAGGATGCAATGCTAATCAGTGTAGCCCTTTCCTCCAACTCAATAGTATGATTGAACCCCCTGTCTAGTGGTCTCCCTGGTGGTATCGACCCAAACATTATCTCATACTAATTCAAAAGCTTCCTGATCTTTGGATGGTAACGCTTTCTTCCCTCTAAATCCTTCTGGGTGGTGATCAAACACTTTGTTGCATACGCTACATCATTGTCACGAAAGATCCACTCCATCCTCTTCACTAATACTACCCTGGGTACTCCTATAGACATACCTATCAGTACCACTCTTGATCCATTAGCATCTCTAAAACTCATGGTCAACATCTGATAGTTGAACCCAATCTCTCTCAATGAATATAGATATTGTACCCCCAACATTGCATCTGTATCTGACAAGTCAACTACATAAAAGGCATATGTCAGGGTGTAGTTTCCTAGTTTGACCTCTAGGTCTAGGACCATGTTCAAGCATATCATAGTGTATCCATCTGCCACTGCCATAGTGAACCCCTCAAAATCCTCATTCCATAACACCCTTCGGACTACTAAGGACACATCTATGAAATTATGGGTGGCCTCACCATCAACTAGAGTTGTCATGCACTGACCTTGCATAAGGCCCTTGAGCCTGAGATTGTTGTACCTGGGTACTCCAGAAAGGGTTTCTATGGTTCCCCCTTTCACCTCTCTATGAGGTTTTGTCTCCTCATTTGGTTTTCCACTGTTTGTATCTTAGGTTTCTTTGAATGTCTCTCTAGCTCATTTGTAGTCTCATCCTCTGAATCATTGTTTGCATGTGTATCAATCTCCTCATCCTCCTCCTCACTTCTTGATTCCACCTCAATATAGTGGATATTTCCCTTTCCCATGCATCTATGCCCTGGGACCCAAGTGTCTATGCAAGAGAAGCAAATATTCTTCCTCATCAACTCCTGTTTGGTGTCATCATCCAGCTTGGGTTTACCCTTCCTTTCCCTCTGAGGATTTTTCTGATCCTTATCTCTCTATGGTACAAAGGGTTCAGTAAAGGTTTTGGGTTTCATCATTGAGTCCCCCATGTCTTTAGTGTGCATAATTTCCTCCTGTAGAGTGTGAGGCTTGAAATCCTTAACCCATCCCCTCAATGGCTCTATCAATGCCTCGATGAACAACATCACCAATCTGTGCTCTGAAATATATGATACGACCACTGCCTTCCACTGGAACTCTATGATGAAGGCCACATCTAACCATGTCTATATCAACTATTTAATATCCATGAAATGGAGTTTTGAATCTCTCCTTTCAAACCTCTCCATCAACCTCTTGGTGAACTCCAAATATGAGGTAATGTGGTTGTGACCCAAGGTCACCATCCCATGATACCACCACTCAGGGGCCTCCCCATCCAAGTGCAAGGTTGTGAAACTAATAGCTTCTGACTTTGTCATCAAGTTGAGATTGAAATATTTGTCAATATTTTGTACCCATGCCTGAGCTGAGCATCGGGATGACCCGTTGAAAGTAGGAATATTCAACTTTCCCACTTTCGTAATGAAATCCATGTTTTGATTTTGTGCATGGCCCCTCTGTGCCTCCCGGGGTCTATTTCGATACCTGATCGAACAATAATATAGAAAACTCATGTATTCTTGGAACTCTAGTCCCAAGGCCAAATAATCTCTCTTGTACTCCCCAAATGGGTCCTATGGAATTTCCTGCCCCTATCCTAGTTGTCCTCCTACATGTCCTAGCTGTCCCAATGGTTGTCCCCCCTGGAACTATGGATATAAAGGTCAGGGAATCCTCCTAGGTGATGTATAGGCATGGATAGGTGAAGTATGTACACTCAGTTCGCCCTACGATCCACTAGAGCCACTAGACCCACCTCCCTGGTGTCCTCCTAAACTACTCACTCCTCTTTCCACATTGGCACCAATATTGCTCACACTGTGTTGGATCATCTATGTACTGATGGCCATCTATGTTATGGCATTCATCATATCTCGTTGTCCTCTAGCTAGGTCATTCAAGATGGCTTGTGTATTATGAGATTGTGTCTTGAGGCCCTTCCCCCTGCCCTTTGGTGTATCACATCTATCACCCATAGTCCTCTCTATGTTTTCATCTTTTTCAGAGCTGATGTGATCCATGTCCTCTAACTCTGGAGTGTAGTCCCTTTTGTTCATGATTCTTTTGTTTCTATTATTTCCTCTGCAGTACTGAATGTACTTGTCCCCAATACGTCCTTGGCCCTCTAGGTATTCTGCACCTATTCCCGGAATCATAGGGTCATGAGAAGCCCTTCTACACAGGATGGAAAGAAGAAGGCTCTGATACCATTGAAATATCCCAAATCCAATGGATCTGGATATGCACTGTTGAACTAGTGTTTAGACTCTTGGATTTGATACTTTGGGGGTTTATGGATGCGTTTTAGTTACTTGTTTAACATGCTTCGTGATTTTCTCATGTGTGTTTCATATAAATAAGGTTTGAGAAAGTATATATGATACATGTGAAATAAAGAAACCAACACAATCCCAATAGCATGTATTATGTGGAAAAAAGCAAGAAATACAACTGATATGCTAAAAGAAGAGAACTAATCATCAACTAGATCTCATGGATCATCAATGGAATACAATGAAACTAATATAAAATACCTGTGATCAGACGATGTGGATATATCTACACATCCACAGATAGATCGGCAACATGCAGCTTCATAAAGTCACAACAACTATTGCAAATGAAAGATATACTCACTTTGGTGGCTATGCTCAACCAATCATCATGAAAATTATCTCAAATGGTGCACCCTAGCCTCTAGGCTCCTCTTGGTATCTGTTGAATTGAATATCATCTCACTGAAGCTCTGGATGAACCCGAGATGATATCCCCTAGTGGGTTGCGCACCTCCTAGGCTCTAGTAATGCGCCCTGATGATTCCACCAACGGAATCCTATGATATTTGTCTCAAAATGTGCTCCTTATCCTCCTCTGTGTAATATCCCTCAACCAAACCCAAATGAAAATGTAATCCAAGTATATTTAAGCTAGTGAGCTGTTTAGACAACATTTTTGTAAATGCACCTTTCATGGCATGGTGCGTGCATATACTATGCAGTAAAGTGATGTAGTGTGCACATTTCTGGATATCACGCGCAGTAACTAAAGAGCGCGAAACCTTGAGGTCAGCGGATACCGCGCGCAGTCACTAAAGTGCATGCAATATTAAGGTCAATGAACCTTTATGTATATGATATGCATTATAGGTTGGTGAGCCAGTATTATAAGTTGGAATGCTTATGTTTTGGAATTAGGCCAGAGTGCCTAGATGTTAAAGGCTAATGCACCTATTTTGTATATGTTTCATGATTAATATAAATTACATCATTGTGCGCGGACCAACCATGATAAAAGAGAAGGGGGAATAGATTCCACCAAATAGGGATAGGGAGGGCCTAAAGTTAAGAACAGGGCTAAGCTAGAGAGATTAAAGATGAAAATAAATATTATATTAATATTTCTTAAAAACATAAAGTACGGATAATTGATTTATCCTAAGTCCTAAAGTAGGGGACAAGTGTATCAGAGTAGCTTCCAACATGACAAGTTTCAAGTTGGAGACATGCATACTTATTGCCAAGACTTTGTTCCTTTGGGAAAATCGACCATTGTAAGGGGGAGATCGGCATTATGAGGGTGGAAGAATTGTTTAGAATCTTACCATTTTTCCTTCAACCAGAGAACCAATATCCATGATACATTCTGTTAGTCTCGTGAGAAATTCTCTGAGTAAGAGAATTGTTGGGGATCGATTTCTTGAAGGTGCTAAATTGCAGCTACAATGCTCTGAGACTTCTGGTCCAGCCTATTGTTGAATCCCTGGAAGGGAAGTGGGGCAGTTGAAGGACTGTTGAGCAGAGAAGGGGCACACTTCCTTGGGTGGGACATGCATGTGGGGAAGGAGAGGTTGTAGGCTGTGGTTGAGTGAGCACCTGAGAGGGAGTCCTTCCGATTGACCGTGTACCTTTAGCCTAGTTGGGAATCCCTTACCTGGGTGGAGTTTAGTCCCAACTTAGGGGTAACTCACTGTTGAGAGTGATGAACAGTGTATTCTAAGGCTGGGAGGTTCATGGATGGTGTGCACGCAGTTGGTGACATTCCTACCAAGATAAGTATCGGTTATGTGATGAATTTACATATTGCATTGGCATTTATGTGTTATTTTATGGGTTTTATTGCATGTGTGGCCATAGTTGTTCATATGTTTAAGGGTATACCCCTGAGTATGTTGCATGTCTGTGTTTACTGTTAATTCAGCCTGAAAATCGTATATTTATAGAATTCAATTGTTTGTTTATGCTTTATATGTGAAGCTTCCACTAGAGAGTTGTATGTATATGTTTAATTGCATGCAATTCAATATGTATGTATGCATGTGTGTATATATATGTATTTGAAGAGAAAAAGTTATGTGACATAGCTCAGTTGAATACTGGGGTGTTACAATATGTTGTCAGAACTAAGTTAAGTGTCTGAGTAGTGACATTCCTCCGAGCCTATTGGTGGTTGGGGGGGGTATGTTACATTATGGTATCAGAGCATTAATTTTCAACACTGAGCCTGAATGGGCCAAACAAGTCAAATGTAAACAAGATTGCAGTATGGTATACAGTATATTTGTGTTCATGGAAAATTGAGCCACCGTGCGGAAGAATAATATGTAGGGATGTGCACACTAAAATTTAGCATTGCGCGGAGTGCATACACATAGTAGGGGTGTGCGTGGTGTGCGTAGTATGGTAAGGCATAGTGAAGTTTGGTTGGTGCGCACATAGTATGAGTATGAGTGGTATCGCTACAATGTAGGTAGGGGTGCGCGCAGGTGGTTGTGTGCGGTAGCGATAGAGTATTCGATGGGGCATACATATTATTGTACGCAGTAAGGCATATTGAACTTTATCATGGTGCAATGCATAGAGCGGAATTCATATGGAATATTCGAGTGAGATACAAAAACAGTGCGTAGTGGATATTGGCGCGCAACACAGAAGTAGTGCGTGCAAGTTATTGATGCGATGAAGAGGAAATGTATAGAAGATACAATTGCGTGGAAGCATGATTTACCTTATAAAGTCGCTTTGCACGATAAATAAAGGCACACAGGTTGAATTTTATGTGCGCAAAAATCGTCTAAAAGGTTAATTAAGACGACGAGCCTGAGTTAAATAGAAAATTTACATAGTATTCAAAGAAAGAGGAATACACAACTGCATTGAAGTATTATTTAAATTAAGTCAAGCGAGTGAGATGAATTCTGAGTTTTATTTAGACAGTTGAAAGTGAAATATAAGTTACAAGAAGACACATAATATTAAAGGAAACAAGATTCATACCACCATCAATTAGAATCTTGTCATAAGCAGTACAAAATCCGCTTCTACGCTTATATATTCATTTAAAATCCGAAATTACAAAAGGGGATGATTCAAAATAGCAGTTGCCTTATTTAAAGAGACCGTACAAGAACAGGTCTATCATCTCTGGAGTTTCTTACCTCTGCTACCATCTGTCCAAAAATCATTGAAATATACTCAATTTTATTTGAGGGCTCATTTCAGCTTAGTTAGCTCCTCCTTTAAAGAATCTAACCAGAACGGTTGATTCTCTCCAACACTTTCAGCCGCTTCAGCGACGGGTTCTTTCTTCTGTCGCTTTCTTCGTTTCTTCTTAGCAATTGGTCTGTTGATAACCAGATCTCTCATGATTGGATTTAGCCTGATTTCCAATCTCGAATCAATAACAGGTACTATGTGAAATTTAGTCACTAGTATCTGTGTGACTACCTTTTCCTTCGTACTCGCAGGAAAATTTAGCATGTTGCCTGAATAACCAGTCTCGTTGGATTTAACTAAGTCCATATACCTTAGTTGTGGGGGCACCAAAATGCTTTTGCAGAGATGAGAAGTTCGAACCAGTTTGGAGACTACTCGTTGATGGATAAGATGATGCTTCCATACTCGAGAGTTGGTAATTATAGAGCCTCGATCATGAATCATTGATAGACTTGCACACAAGTATGATGGGTTGCCATGCTCGGCTAATCCATTTCAAAATTATTAAAATTTTGAGTTTGTTACATGTCGGCGTTCACCTAAATTCAAATGGATGTGATGTACCAAGCGAATGAGATGGAGTGATCTGACTAGTCGTCACACGTCCCATGAATGGTGGATTTGAAATATTGAAGCACATGGCATTGAAACTTATGCAAAAGTGGTTTCGGCAAATCGCCTTTCGCCCGATGTATCTCTGCGTGATGATGTAGTTCTTACTAAGTTCTCAAACTTGGGTCTTGTCTAAGAATTTTCATGGTGGCAACACTAAGAAATCAGAAAAGATAATTCTTATATATTTATTGAGCCGAAATAGTTCATATTTCTCATGGATTGTTGATTTAATTAACCTCATAAGTTTTAATGGCTGCACATTTTGCAGAATTAACAACAACTAGATCAAATCAGACTAGTATTGAATCCATAGGAATGGAAGAGACACGGGGAAATTACAGTCAACAAGATGAGAATAGAGGGATGAATGTCCATTTGGACATTGAAAGAACAAACTCTAATGGACATGGAGAGGAAAGGGATGAAAACATGAATATGGTAGAGACCATTAAAAATTTGCAAAAGGATGTCCAAAGCCATAAAGATGATAATGAAAGGCTTATGAGAGCCAAAGAGAAGTAGGATTACTTCAACATGAAGTTATTGCAAAGTCTGAACATAATAGAAAATAAATTGGAAAACGAAAGTGACTCGAGCAAATCTAGAAGTCACCAACCTTCAGATGAAAAAAAGAAATCAAGAAGTGTTAGAAAACACCACCATCACTCCCTGAAGAATTCCAATAAAAGAGCAGGTAGCAGCACAAGTCCATCCCCTGTCAGACAACATAAGAGGTCTGGGGTGGATGAGCTACGAGGAGAAATGAACAAAATCAAACCTCCTACATTTGATGGTGAGCACAAGAAGGATAAAGATGCAGAAACATGGTTGCTGGGCATGAGAAAGTATTTTCAATTACACAATTATTCTTCTCATGCAGAGGGTAGAATTTCCATCTATCAACTCAAAGGAAAGGCATCCATGTGGTGGGATCATCTTGTGCAGGTACAACACATTAAAGAGAAGATTGTTACTTGGAGGGAATTTAAGAAGTATTTTGAGAAGAAATACTTGACTAAGAGATATTATAACAAGAAAATGAAAGAGTTCTTTGAACTCAAGATTGGAAGCATGACCATAGATGAATATGAAAGAATATTCCTAGAACTGTTGAAGTACGTCTCTTTCATCAAGGGTGAGACAGTTAAAATTCAAAGGTATTTGAGTGGATTGTCAGCGTTCATCACTGAAAAAATATAGTATGATGATCCCAAGACATTGGAAGAGACCATAAGGCAAGCTAAATGTCTATATGATCAGCAGAAAGCAAGGCCAACTTTCCAAAAATCTTGGGAAGACAAAAAGAAGTTCAAGGTGGATCAGAGGAAGAAAGGATTTAAACCACCATTCTTCAGAAATAGTCCACAGGGACCACAAACTCCTAAAGAGCCCAAAATGATAGAGGTAGAAGGCCAAAGGCCAAGGCAGCCACCTATTCAATGTTGGGATTGTAAAGGAGATCATAGATTTAGAGATTGTCTTCACAAAGGTGAAAAAGGAAGGACTATTTATAATGTACAGTAAGCTGAAACAGTGGAGGACATGGGCAGAAATGTGCCAAGGATCTATGCAGCCCTGGATAACAAGTAAGAAGAATATCATTCATACATGATAGAAGTGCAAGGTATGATTAGCAACCAAATCATTGCTATTTTAATTGATTCAGGAGCTAGTCATAGTTATATAGATCCTAAGATGGTAGAAAGTTTACAATTGCCAAGAAGAAAACATGGAAAATCTTGGTTGGTACAGCTGGCTATAGGAACCAAACGAAGGGTTAATGAGATGGTTAAGTCATGTCTCATGGACATGAATGGACTAAACAACAAGGCAGATTTGAACATCTTACCTTTATGTTCCTATGAATATTTAATTGGGATGGATTGGTTGGACCAACATCATGCTCTATTGGATTGTCATAACAAAGCATTAACTTGCTTGGATGAAGAAGGGAACCAAAGGAAAGTGCAAGGAATTCCCAGAGCAGTAACCGTTAGAGAAATTTCATCATTCCAGCTGAAGAAATGTTATAGAAGAGGATGTCAAATATATGCATCTCATATGGAGGAGACAACTAAAGACAAGGTGCCAAATTTGGAGGATTATGCAGTCCTGAAAGAGTTTGAAGATGTATTCAAGGAAGTACCAGGACTACCCCCAAAGAGAGACATTGATTTTTCTATAAATCTAACACCAGGAGCAGCTCCCGTGTCAAAGGCTCCTTACAGAATGAGTACACTAGAATTGAAGGAGTTGCAAATGCAGCTTGAAGAACTTCTGAAAAAGGGGTATATACGCCCAAGTGTATCACCTTGGGGTGCCCCAGTCTTGTTTGTGAAAAAAAGAAAGATGGAACATTAAGATAGTGCATTGATTTCAGACAATTGAATAAAGTGACTGTAAAGAACAAGTATCCTCTGCCAAGGATCATTGATCTTTTTGATCAATTGAATGATGCAAAGATATTTTCAAAGATAGATCTCAGATCGGGATACCATCAGGTAAGAATTAAGGAGGAAGATATCAACAAGACCGCCTTCAGGACAAGGTATGGTCATTATGAGTTCATAGTGGTGCCATTTGGGTTGTCAAATGCACCAGTTGTTTTCATGTGCTTAATGAATGGTGTCTTCCGAGAATATTTAGACAAGTTTGTCATTGTATTTTTGGATGACATTCTTATATACTCTAAGTCAGAGGAAGAGCATGAACATAATTTGAGGATGGTGTTGCAAGTATTAAGGGAGCATCAGATGTATGCCAAATTGAGAAAGTGCTCATTTTATCAGAAACAAATTCATTATTTGGGGCATATCATCTCAAAGGATGGGATAGCAGTAGATCCTGAGAAGATAGAAGCCATTAGAGAATGGTCAACACCAAAGAATATGACAAAGGTCAGATCATTCATGGGCCTTGCAAGCTACTACAGGAGATTCATTGGAGGATTCTCAAAGATAGCACACCCAATCACTTCCTTGCAAAGAAAGGGTATGAAGTTTCAGTGGATGTGGGATTGTGAAAAGAGTTTCCAACGTTTGAAACGATTATTGACAAGTGCTCCAATACTAAGGATTGCAGACCCAAATGAAGATTTCATTGTATGCACAGATGCATGTAATGAAGGACTTGGTGGAGTCCTCGGTCAAAATGGATTTGTGATATGTTATGAATCAAGGAAGTTGAAGGAGCATGAAAGAAACTATGCCACTCATGATTTGGAGTTGGTAGCCATAATGCATGCCCTGAGGAAATGGAGACACTACCTCATGGGGAAAAGGTTTGAGATAAGAACAAACCACAATGATTTGAAATATTTATTTGATCAGCCAAATCGAAATGCTAGGAAAAGAAGATGGTTAGAATTTCTAAGCGAATATGACTTTGATATAAAGCATATCAAGGGGAAAGAAAATAAAGTGATTGATGCACTCAGCAGGAGGGTGCATGAACTACGTGCTACAACCATCAGCATGTACTAGACTGATGTTAAAAGAAAAATTATGGAGACTGCAAATACAAACCTGCAATACAAAGAATTGATAGCAAAATTACAGCAAGGTAAGACCCCACAGAAGATGGATATTTATAAGTTGGGAGTAGATGGAATATTGTTGCACAAGAAAAAAAATTTGTACCAAATGTCTAGGACTTGAAACGTATAATTTTTCATGAGATGCATAATGTTCCTTATGTAGGGAACCCTGGATATTAGAAAACCATAGCAACGGTCAAGAGCCAATAATTTTGGCCAGGTATGAAGAGAGATATAGTAGAATACATCACAAGATGTATGGAATGCCAGAAAGTTAAAGAAGAACATAGGCACCCAACAGGATTGTTACAACCTTTGCCCATTCCTGAATGGAAGTGGGAAGTGGTGACAATGGATTTTATTATGGGATTGCCCAGAACATGCAAGCTGCATGATTCAATTATGGTGGTGGTGGACAAGATTACAAAAGCTGCCCATTTTATTCCACTAAAAACTACTCACAAGGCAACAAATGTCGCTGATATTTTCATGAAGGAAGTGGCACGATTGCATGAAAATCCTAAAACAATTATGTTTGACAGAGACCCGAAATTCACCTCGAATTTCTAAAAAGGATTCGGAACGAATCTGAACTTTAGTACAACATACCATCCTTAGTCTGATGGACAGACAGAGAGGGTGAATAGAGTGATAGAAGATATGTTGAAAATGTATGTGATGGATAAACCATCAAAATGGGAAGACTACCTACATTTAGTAGAATTCGCTTACAACAATGCGTATCAGGAATCATTGAAGATGAGCCCATTTGAAGCACTTTACGGCAGAAGTTGCAATACTCCAGTAAGCTGGGATAACCCAGCTGATAGAACAGTAGTCAGGCCAGAGTTGCTCAAGGAGATGGAGGACCAAATGTTAAAAATTAAGTAGAATTTGAAAGTTTCCCAAGACAGACAGAAAAGTTATGCTGATAAAAATAGAATCCACAGAGAATACAAAGTGGGTGATCATGTTTTTCTGAAAGTGAAAGCTAACAGGAGTTCCCTGAAGCTGGGAAGCTGCGCCAAGTTGGCAGCCATATTTTGTGGACCATTTGAAATCCTAGAGAGGATTGGTCCAGTTGCTTATATGATTGCATTGCCTGCATCTATGTCTGTTCATAATGTATTCCATGTATCATTGTTAAATAAATACTTACTTGATGTCAATCATGTTATTGATTGGAATGTTATTCAGGTGGAGCAAGAAGGCGCTTTCCAAGTGCATCTGGTGCACATTTTGGACCAGAAAATCAAACAACTCTGGAATCGAGCCATAGGGCTTGTAAAGGTCCAATGTACCTAGTATGGACCTGAAGACACTACTTGGGAGCATGAGGATGCAATGCAGGCAGAATATCCGCATCTTTTTTAAAGAAATTTGAAAATTTTGTTGTATATGGGTACATGATGCACTGAGGAAAATGCATAAATAAGGGGAGGGGATTGTAATATCCCTCGACTGAACCCAAATGCAAATGTAATCCAAGTATATTTAAGCTAGTGAGATGTTTAGACATCATTTTTGTAAATACACCTTCCATGGCATGGTGCGTGCATATACTGTGCAGTAAAGTGATGTAGTGTGCACATTTCTGGATACCGCACGCAATAACTAAAGAGCGCGCAACCTTGAGGTTAGCGGATACTGTGTGCAGTAACTAAAGTGCACGCAATATTAAGGTCAACGAACCTTTGTGTATATGATATGCATTATAGGCTAGTGAGCCAGAATTCTTATGTTTTGGAATTAGGCCAGAGTGCCTAGTTGTTAAAGGCCAGTGCGCCTATTTTGTATATGTCTCATGATTAATATAAATTGCAACGTTGCGTGCAGACCGGCCACGATAAAAGAGAAGGGGGACTAGATTCCACCAAATAGGGATAGGGAGGGCCTAAAGTTAAGAACAAGGCTAAGCTAGAGAGCTTAAAGTCGAAAAGAAATATTATATTAATATTTCTTAAAAACATAAAGTATGGATAATTAATTTATCCTAAGTCCTAAAGTAGGGGACAAGTGTATCAGAGTAGCTTCCAACATGGCAAGTGTCAAGTTGGAGACATGCATACTTATTGTCGAGACTTAGTTCCTTTGGGAAAATAGACCATTCTAAAGGGGAGATCGACATTGTGAGGGTGGAAGAATTGTTGAGAATCTTACTATTTTTCCTTTGACCAGAGAACCAATATCCATGATACATTTCGTCAATCCTTGAGCTATCCTCGTATCTTTCCCACCGTCGTACCCAGACCAGATCGATAACCATTCCTATTGGTGTACCTGTCATCTTGGGAGCGGGATTGAAGAGGCAGGTTGCCAGGCCCGTGAGCAATTCTCTGAGTGAGAGAATTGTTGGGGATCGATTTCCTGAAGGTCCTAAACTGCAGCTACAATGCTTTGAGACTTATGGTATGGCCTGTTGCTGAATCCCTAGAAGGGAAGTGGGGTAGTCGAAGGATTGTTAAGAAGAGAAAGGGCACACTTCCTTGGGTGGGACAAGCATGTGGGGAAGGAGAGGTTGTAGGTTGTGGTTGAGTGAGCACCTGAGAGGGAGTCCTTTTGGTCGACCATGTACCTTTAGCCTGGTTGGGAATCCCTTACCCGAGTGGAGTCTAGTCCTAGATTGGGGGTGACTCACTGTTGAGAGTGATGAACAGTGTAGTCTAAGGCTGGGAGGTTCGTGGATGGTCTGTACGCAGTTGGTGACATTCCTACCAAGATAAGTATCGGTTATGTGATGAATTTACATGCTGCATTGGAATTTATGTGTTATTTTATGGGTTTTATTGCATGTGTGGCCATAGTTGTCTGTATGTTTAAGGATATACCCCTGAGTACGCTACATGTCTGTGTTTACTGTTAATTCATCCTGAAAATTGTATATTTACAGAATGCAACTATTTGTTTATGCTTTATATGTGAAGCTTCCGCTAGAGCATTGTATGTATATGTTTAATTGCATGCAGTTCAATATGTATGTATGCCTGTGTGTATATATATGTATTTGAAGAGAAAAAGTTATGTGACATAGCTCAGTTGAATACTGGGGTGTTACAATATGTTGTCAGAACTAAGTTAAGTGTCTGAGTAGTGACATTCCTCCGGGCCTGTTGGTGGCCGGGGGGCTATGTTACACTCTGTACTGGGTCAAGATGGTTTCCTCGGATCTGATTCAGAAAGCTCTCTAAAAATCCAAATGTCCTTCCACAAGTGTTGCATACTTCTTGACTCTCTAGTGAACCCTGGAAGATTCCACCATCAAGGTTTGAGCAGGTATATATGATGCATGTGAAATAAGGAAACCAACACAATCCCAATAGCATGTATTATGTGGAAAAAGTAGGAAATACAAATGGTATGCTAAAAGAAGAGAACTAATCATTAGCTAGATCTCATGGATCGTCACTGGAATACAATGCAACTAATATAAAATACCCGTGATCAGAAGATGTGGATATATATACACATGCATAGATAGATTGACAACATGCAACTCCAGAAAGTCACAACAACTGTTGCAAATGAAGGAAATATTCTCTTTGGTGGATATGCTCAACCAATCATCCTGGAAAATATCTCAAACGGTGCACCCTAGCCTCTAGGATCCTCCTGGTAATTGTTGAACTGAATATCATCTCACTGAAGCTCTGGATGAACCCCAGATGATATCCCCTAGGGGGTTGCGCACCTCCTGGGCTCTAGTAATGCGCCCTAATGATTCCACCAATGGAATCCTATGATATTTGTCTCAAAATGTGCTCCCTATCCTCCTCTATACTAGGTCAAAATGGTTTCCTTGCATCTGATTTGGAAAGCTCTCTAAAAACCCAAATGTACTTCCACAAGAGTTGTGTACTTCCTGGCTCTTTGGTGCACCTTGGCAGATTCCACCATCAAAATATGATGAATGATGGATCAAAAGAAATTCCCTGGCTTCCTCTCAACTAGGTCAGAAGGAACTGACAAGAAATTCCCTAATCTCATCCAGCTACACAAAAATCTCTCTAACACTTGCGCCCTCACTGGCTACACTACGCAATCTCTGAACTAGGTTTGTATGTTCCTTATTTAGCACGATGAAATACCTGGATGGTATCTCCGACAGGATAGGGTGTGTCTTCCAACACCGAAACTGATCTGGGTGGTGGTTTCGTCCAGAAATCCACAAAACATCAAATAGGTCGACTTCCTCCTCTGGAACCTGTTCTCAACTCAAAATCATAACATAATGAGGAATTAGGTCGAATTCCTCTTCTTATACCTTCCCTGATATAATTTTTCGTTGACATCACTTAAGCTAGGTGCTTTTCCTCCTAAGTCGCATGATTCATTAATTAAGTCTCCCATCAACACCTTTTTTTTTTATTTCTCCGTTGACTTTGGCTTAAGTGACTTTTCCTATGCTTTTTGGATTAATTCATTGTTTAGCCATTTATTCACCCTTATTTCTCCCTTTGTTCATTGTTTGTTCCTAACTATAGTCTATGGGAATAAATAGACTACTAAGTCACTCCCTGCTGGCCTATTCTTGGGAACGAAACATCACAGACACTGCCAGGCATAGTCATATCATCCCTAGTGCTTTTTTGTCGAAAACCTCCCATTCTTCATACTTCATGGTCATCAGCTTATTTTCTATTCTGCTCAATAGTAAAAATAAATCCTTCTGATATAAAGAATCTTCCATTTCCATATTCCATAACTAGTAGTTTTGGCCATTAAATTTCTTGACCTTAAACTTTCCCTCTTCCGTCGTTGCTACCACTCGAACCAGGAACCCTATTTTCTTGTGAGTTACCTTTCGCTTTGATGCCAGGTGTTAGAAAAACAAGTTTGCGGAGTAATAAAATAAACAAATGTGGAAATGAAACAGAGAATATACATAATACAATAGAGACACAGATATATGTGGTTCACCCAGTGTGGGCTACGTCCACCAGAGTAATTGTCAGGTCCTTCCATTATAATTATCCAACAAATGAAGGGATACAACCTATAACACACTTGTTGTAACTTCATCTTCTTTTTCTCACAATCTCCTCTCTCATAATACAATATTTTCTATCACACATAGCCGCAATCCAATTCCCTCGGAAAATAGGGTTTCCTTCTAGGGAAAAAAAACCCTAACATAACTTCTACCTTCAAATCCGTGACCTTATAATGAACGGTCCAAATTGACTACAAAATCACAATATTTTACAAGGAAATTTTCCCAAAAAAATTCCTCTGGGGGCTTTGCCCCCAGAAGAAGGGGGCTAGGCATACCTGCATATAAATCAAGAAGATAATCAGGCTCCACAACCAACAAATAGCCTATGCACTCTTGCAAAGACTAAAGATCACCATTATTCTTCATATATAGAACTTCATTGTGCTGGGGAACTCCAAAAATGTTTTTATACATATGGTTTTGAACAACATTCATATTGATTCTCTCTTGGATTTGGTGATAGAGAGGATAAAGCGATCTACAAATTCTTTATCTAATGTACAATTTTATCATGTTTTGAGGGAAAATAACCGCATAGTGGGCAAATTT
>ML779739.1:963679-1001120 GCA_009831015.1 Picea engelmannii | reverse complement strand
ATTCACTAAAGTAGGTCAAGATTATGTGGTTCATGCTCATCATGTTAAAGCAAATAAAACACTTCAAACAATGGAACAATTAAAGAAGGCAGTGCAAGCAAGCAACAAACCAATAATTGTTTCAAATGAAGTAATCGATCTTAGCAAGAACAAGAAATGATTGTTGAATGGAAAATCAATCATAAGTTGCTTCAAGATAAGCTCATGTCGTGCAAATATTTCAAGTATATCAGGTCATTTGTAGTCGTCTTCTTGATACTGTCATTAGTAATGTTTTCTACATGGATGATAGTGGCTTCAGTAAGATGTAACAGGGTTCAAATGGCTAACAATATATTGTCAGTTGTCATGATTGTGTTACAGTTGATCTTGATGAGATAGGTGCATAGGATAGAGTTCAGAGATAGAGGACAAGTCAGGTGGCCTATCCCGAGCTTGTTGACTGGTCAGTAACCTTTTGGGGACCAAAAGGTCTTTTTGTGGGGAGGTGTGATCCAGAATCGGATCCAGAAGCTTGACAGGGCTTAAAAATGCTCAAAAATGAAAGTGCTCGGAATCTGACGACTAGCGCCATTGTGTCTATCTCGTCTTCTTGATTCTGGCCATATATTTACTTCGTCAAACGGGCTTGTATGCGAAAGATATCACGTTTTGTTCGAAAACCCAAACAGGCAAAAAAAGGGGATGACTGTACAGTCCGTACAGTCCATACAGTGCCATGTGGCATGCTGACTATATAGGCCGTACGACCGTACAACTGACGTGACAACTCCTGGAGGTGACATGTGGCAGGCAATGTGGCGTATGGGCAGATAGCTAGACCAATCTATGGGTGACATGTGTCACCACTGTAAGGGTGACATGTGGCACGGGATGACGTCAACAACTGACAGGGCAGTGACTAGATAGGGTACGTGGCAGACACGTGGACCATTCAGTGATTGATGCATGATAGACTTCTATTGGTTATTGAGGTGCCATGTGGCCCAGTCATGGGCTGCCACGTGGCACCCTGTGGTTGGTTCAAGGTTTGTGCAAAATTTGTATGGGTTCACCGAGGTCGAACCCCCGACCTATTCTCCGGGCAACGAACTGGCAGGACTGGGCTAACCACCCGAGCCACGATTGGTTCTTATTATGTATATGATAAAGAATATATTTGAATTTAAATTAAGGTTTCGTCGGCGGGGGAAAGGGTCGAGGCTTAGCCCCAGCCCACGGTTCAACATATACGACCACACGACCACAGAGCTCGAACAGAGGGGGCTTACCGACACGGGTGTATGCGGATAAGGGTCCAGCCCTCGGATCCTGGGTGGATCCCACAAGACCAGGAGCGTGTCCACCTTTTGGGCGCGGGGGTTATATATATATATATATATATATATATATATATATATATATATATATATATATATATATATATNAGCTCCTGGTCGTGGGGTGCTTGCATAGGTCCACGGATATATATATATATATCCGTGGACCTATGCAAGCACCCCACGACCAGGAGCTAGCACGAGGGAAGGGCCAGCGCATAGCCCGAGGGGCTAGCGCTCGGCCACATGGCCCGATATGACCAAGAGTGCACACATTTTGGGGGCTGCGCCGATATTATTGTTGCAAAGTGGGTTTTTCCCAATGTTTTGGGATTTTTAAATGATATTATGCTTGTTTTTAATTGATTTTCTCCATTTTTGGGAGATATTGGACATTTTTGGAGCCCAAATTTTGGGAGGAAGTTGGAGATGGATAACCAACTTCAGATCTGTATAAACCAGGCCTGTTTGAGGCCATGGAGGATAGAAAAAAGTAGATTTATGCTGAAGTAAAGCCAAGCCAAAGCCATTTTTATGTAGGGAAGCTATTGAGGAGCAGACACTTGCGGGGCATTTCTGGGAGCTCCGGACGTTCGTTTTGTGTGTCGTTTTCTTTGCTGGATTCTTGAGATTTGGAAGAAAATGAACAGATCATTCTTGTAGCCAATTGGAACTGCTATAATGTACTTTTGAGCTTTTGAACAGAAATAAAGAAGCCTCCCCCACGGAGACAAAGGCTCAGAGACGTAGGCAAAGTTGTGCCGAACTCTGTTATCAATTCTTGTGTTATGGTTTGTTGTCTATTACTTCATTTCAGATGTACATATGTGTATATGACTGTCATAATTCCTCTTCTTTCCTCATTCTTTCATTAAGTTTCTCAAATGGTTAATTAACACATGCAAAATTAAAACTCAACCATAGTCATTAAAAGATCCTATGGATCACATATACATTGACAAGTTAGAATATTGTTTGGAAAACACAGTTTGTGTCAGCCCTACTCTCACTGGTATAGTCATCAATCTTCTTATTTATGCCAATGATATCGTTCTTATGGAAAGGAGTCCCTGTGATCTTGAAAACCAACTAAGAATCCTCAAGGATTTTTGCTCCAATATGGGTATGATTGCTAATACTGAAAAGACTAAGGTCATGATTATTAAATCCAATAATATCACTTATGATACTTTTGTATATGACAACAACAACTTAGAGGAAGTGACTTCATACAAATATATTGGAATTGATATTCACCACAAGCTCAACTGGAATTATAACATTGAGAAAAAGATTCTTGGGGGATGGAAAGATTATTATGGGCTTCAAAACAATTGCAAATCAATCGATCTTTGGATTTGGGATAAGAAGAAACTCCTCTTTGAGACTCTTGTTACACCTTTTATTCTTTATGGATGTGAAGTATGGGGTTGTAGTACCTCTCGTGAATCCTAGAGAAAGATAGAGCAAATACAAAATAATTTTATAACCTATAATCTCAAAATTAAAGGAAATATGCCCTATCCCATAATCCTCTTAGAAACAAGCCTCTCCCCCATTGAGAGCATGACTATGAATAGATCTCTAATGTATATGAACAAGTTAAACAACATGGAATACAAGAGGCTTCCTAAAATTGCTTCAAAATTGAGTCGTAACTGATAAAACATAAACAAGAACAACAACATGGCGGAAAAGGCATACTAGCCAACACTCTATGTACTCACACCAATGCTACATGTTTATAGTACAATGGGTGATGCCACCTCATAGAGATATTTTCTCTAGATCCTAAAATCATGCATGATGACTAGGCTAGACAATCTTAACTAAATCATTAGTCATCACTTGAGGATATATCACTAATATCCTAAATGAATAATACAAATATATGTGACAATTTAGACTTAGTTATTAGTAAAGGTAAGCCATAGGCTAATAATCCCCCCCTCAATCACAAGTCTGATAAATAATACCAGCAATAAATCATAAACTGGTATCAATTCCAAATCTTCATACTAAAACTCTTGTGTTGAGCCTCATTGAAGATCTGCCTGAAAAACCACCAATCTGGATGCTGAATGGTTCATCTGAAATGAACTGGAAGAGAGTTGAGATATGGAAGTGAATAGCTGGAATATATGAACATTCCCTTATTTCTTGACAATTTGATCATTTTGCCAAGTATATTAGCTAGAAGAATCGGATGTCTTATGTTAATTGGTGAACATGTAGTATCACCACTCTACTATCAGTGTATCATTGAAAGTGCTCTCTGAATTTTTGGTTTGGGATAACCACTGACCAATTCATACCATGTATCTAATGGTTTTTGGATAACCACTAACCAATTGTGACACTTTTAGGTGTCCAACATCATCCCAATGTAAAATGTGTATGATTCAATTGCAAGTCATTGAACCATAATCCTGCGAAATTCTGCCATCTCTCGAAAATATCACTATGTAATCATGTGAGACAGGATGCATGCAATTTGTTCACTTAATGTAAACTCCAATATGATGAGAGTGAACCCAAAGAAGTGAATCAACTTCTAGTCTGACACATCCTTGAAAATGCCTGACAACTCAATCAAATGCCAACCTGCAATGTAGAAGGATCCTCTTGTCCTCTGCTAGGTCGAATGACCATCTATGTGAACCAAACATCCACATCATTGCTCTCAAAATCAAAATCAACATCCAAATTATGTATGATTCAACTTAAACTTATTGAACCATAATTCTTCTAAAGTTTGTCATCTATAGGCCACAATTTCCCATTTGGAAATTTTCATGCCCATCTGGCATACTTGATGTTTTTTGTTGTCAAAACTTTCTGTCTGAAAACCATATTCAATTCCATCATCAATTCCCCCCTTTGTCAGCTAAAAGGACAGACCACAAGTGGTTTCATGAACCATCATCACTGGAATTTTTGAACTCCCCCCCTTAAGGTGCAAGAGAGTTTCATCATTGTACTCCCTCCTTCTATTCTCAAGAGAGTACCATACTTGTTCCATTTGAGTACAACACAAAATGGGCATGCGGAAACAACCACATGTTATCTCATCCTGTGAGGGCCATTCTCGAAAGCTACGCCATAAGGGGACCACTTATGTGAGGTACAAAATTTTTATGTGCTACAAGATTGGTCTTTACTCAAGGTTGAATTCTATGGTAAGACTTATATAGTTTCTTGGTTGTTGATGACCATTTCCAAGGATTAATCCACTCATAGTGAATATTCAATCTTGCAGTTTTAGTGTTGAACATTTGTTTGAAGAATGGTTATGCTTGCCACAATGATGGCAAGGATGGAGATCAAAACACTGATTCTCCATGTGACCAACTCGATTACAATGTTGGAACTTATCATTCTGATGTTGAACTTGAACAGGTGAAGTTGAAGCTTCTTTAAGGAATCCAACACTATGGAACTTGATTGGTTTGGAATAATCAGGAATATGAAAGGTAACTTTCTTGGCATATCCAAGTCATGTTCTATTCTTGTTGTAGATGTTTTCTTCCTAAGGTCTGATGATGGGCTTGGAAAGTGTATTCTGAACCTGTTGCTTTGAAATCCATGGAAGTGGATTTACTATATGTTGTTGCAACATTGAAATGTTTTCTTCACTGAAATCAAAAGAAAACTCTTGAAATGTAGGTTCATGAATAGATTCAACTTCGTCTGAAACTAATTTTGAAGTTGTATCACTGTGTTGTTCCTTCACTGATTGTTGATTGAAACCATCATAATCATCATCATTATCATCATAGAGAGGGTTGTGCTGAACAAAAACTAGTTCAAAACACTTCACTCGTTGTTTATTTTTTAGATCAGTCAACTCATCATTCAATAGTTGGGATAGAAATTGAAGAAGTCTAACTTTAGTTTGCGTCACTTGAAAACAAGTTAACATTGATTGAAGAGTTGATTTGTTCAATATCATTGTGTAAGAAGTAGCACAGATCTTCCCACCTAACAATCCATGTGCCTACGCACCCGTGATTGTGATCTGGGCTTTGCCACAACTATCGATGTTCCTCACACCAACAAATTGCAGATCTATAATCTAGAGGACCCCTCTCCAGCGAAAACCTAGGGTTTTGCAAAAAGAGGACCCCTCTCATTGTACATCCCAAAGATTATAGATCTGTAATTTGTTGGTGTGAGCAACATCGACCATTGACCTTGAACTCATCACCATCCATGGAAAACTACCATGGTAACATCAATCCCTAAAAACAAAGAAGCTCTGATACCAATTGATAAAACATAAACAACAACAACAACATGGTGGAAAAGGAATACTAGCCAACACTCTATGTATTCACACCAATGTTACATATTTATATTACAATGGGTGATGCCACCTCATAGAGAGATTTTCTCTAGATCCTAAAATCATGCATGATGACTAGGCTAGGCAATCTTAACTAATCATTAGTCATCACTTGAGGATATATTACTAATATCCTAAATGAATAATACAAATATAGGTGACAATTTAGACTTAGTGATTGGTAAAGGTAAGCCATAGGCTAATAGTAACCACCATCGACTCAAGCGAGGATGACATAAAGATGCTCGGTCTTGGCTAAACTATTGGAGAATCATGGAAGACACCGTTTTGCAGAATAAAGATACTATTAAAAATATCATCAAATCAAAATTTAAAGAGAAAATGTGGTGTGATAAAGAGTTAGAGGAAAAAATAAAATTAAGGTATTATAAGGATGTAATCAACCATAATCTAGAAGATCAAAATTATCTATATTTGACAAGTGTAAAGAAAAAAATAAGCATTGCTAAGATAAGAACAAATTCTTACGAGCTCCATAATGAAACTGGGTGTTGGTCAATTCCTAAAAAGCCATGGGATGAAAGAGTGTGTCACCTTTGTGACACTAAGAAGGTTGAAGATAAAATGAACTTTCTCTTAGATTGTCCAACCTATACCAAGATTAGATCTCATTTTCAAAATATTTGTCACACTATCAACCTTCCTAACCTCTTAACTCAACAAAACTATGGTGATCTTGGAATGCTTCTCTTAATGCTTTTCGAGCACAGAAACAAAATTCTAAAGAATCGTAAGTAATCCCTTACCCTCTTAAGGTCCGATAGACCATTTCGGTCTTAGTGGATGTTAATCATCATCATATATAATTTTTAATTTCCTCCTCTTTATATTTATATAATCATAATAATAAAAATAATAATCTATTTTTATGGTCACAGTTAAACTAGACACCAAATTGGTGTATGAGAACCCCTTGTTTGTGGGACAAGGGACCCCCTCCACCCAACAATTTGATTGATAAAATTTACGAAGGTATACATGCCCCCTCTCTCTTTATATATATTATTTTTCTTATATATATAATTATATATAATTTTTTATTTTTTTTTCTATATAAATTAATAAAATTGAATGCATATAAGTTAATAAAATTGAATACTTTTATATGCATTCATGTAGTGTTTGTTGAATTATTATATTGACTCCATGAAAAGTTCATCTAATCACTATATAAATTATCTTTCCAATAAGACAAAAAAAAAAGAAGATAATACTTAATTATCTAATATAATATGGTAGTACATATTATATTTTATAATCATCCATGTCATCCTATTAAAAATTGTACATGAATATGACATTTTGTTTATGCAAAAAGGTCAATCCCATATCTCATTATAATCTAATTTGGGTATATCTTATCTACTCATCCCATATCTCATTATAATCTAATTTGGGTATATCTTATCTACTCATTGTGGGTTGGTAAGTGTATCATCCTTTAATTGTGGGTTGGTAAGTGTAAGGTCATCTCATCATTTAATACACATGTTGAGTGTATTATATGTCATAAATATGTATAGGTATGAAGTGTTGTGGTGATTTGTTGAGTATATGTGATTTTATATTATTTTCTCTGTACCGCAATTGACATTTGACATTTATGATTGACAATTGCGTGTTATAGATAAACTCTCCAACGTATAGAGATAAACATATAATATTTAAATTATTTGGCTTTGACAATGACCTCACATGAGCTTTTCATGCACTCTCAATTCTCCCATAGAACTTAGTTCGTATAGCATATGAGAGTGTATGAAGGGTTTGTTTAAGGTCATTGGTAACACTAACAAGCATAATTGTATGAGTATTTTGTAAGCTTCATTTTCATTTTGTGCTTCTTATTTAATGATCCATTTTGTTGTTGCATCCGAGTGCTCTAATACCAAGTAGAGCTATGAGCTATGATGGGTTTATTGACATATGCGTGTGGAGAATTGAGAGTGTATAAAGGGTTGATGTGAGGCCATTGGCAAGGTTATTAACCAACATATAGTATTTTGTAAATTTGATAAAAACATATAGTATTTTGTAAATTTGATAATGTATTGTTTGTGCAATGATCCATTTGAGTTATCTAATACTAAGTACAACTTGGATGGGTTATTGACATATGTAAGGTTTATGGGAAATTGAGAGTGTATGAAGGGCTAGTGTGAGGTTTAACAATTTAATAATTGGAGTATTTTGTATTGTTTGTGGAACAATTTATTTTATGGAAATTTATATTAAAATGTAGAAATCTAAGTTAATCTTACTAGTCTTTAATATGTAAAATGTTTGGTAATAATTTTGTAAAAATATTCAAATTTCTAAGGATTTTATATAATAAAATTTTGATGATTTTTAAGGTAAAATAATTTTATTCTATGGAATTCGGGTGAATCATTTTAAAAAAAATGGAAATTAGCGAATATATTTTTGGTAAAAAACATGGAAAATTAGTCCATTAGCGAAATTTAGCCCCTAAAATCATCTATGTAATATAGGCATCATAATTATTAGAGAAGTGAATCTAGCTCAAGAGGAAAAGGTAAAGGCAAATCCTTTATTCAACATGTTTATTGTAAGAGGAATGGACATCATGAAAATGATTGTTAATTCAAGAAGATAGATATTATGGAAAGAGAGAAGGAAATACAATTGTAGAGGATGTAACACCTCAGTTTTGATCCCCGGATTAGCAATGTATATTTGTGTATACGATGAATGGTCAAGGGCCAAGCAATGTAATATGCAAATATTTTACATTAATAATCAAAATACATCATCGAGTACACACAAAGAAGGACAAAACATGGGGGGTTATGATTTCACAAAAGAGGAATGAAAAGAGGCTTAGAGGCTCAAGGGGGGCTAAAGTAAATAATAATGTTTTATTACTAAAGCTCAAATCTTTTATCTCATATTATACACATGACAAGTTGAAAGCATGCAAATATAATTCATGACCTTTGGTTATGGTGGGCCTTTTTTACCACTCATTCGGAGGGATAACTTGGTTTGAGTGCTAATTTACCATGCCATGTCTGTGACAATATTATGGGAAAGAAATCCCTATGAGAAATTATGTTTGTGTGCATGGGAAAACTATTGCCAATGAGGAAAACTAATCACATATGAGAATCCCTTGAGTTTCCAGTAGCAATATTTCCTGGCCAATCTGTGTTGGAGCCCAAGAAAGAAGTGGGATAGGCTGAGATACTACATAGCAAAGAAGAAGATCATCTTCTTTGGGTTGTGCAGGTTGAAGAGAAAAGAGAGTTGGTGAGTTAGGATTGTTATAATAGTGAATAGAGTGCAAATTCTAGGAATTGGCATATGTGAGAGGATTAGAGCTAGCCATAGACAAATTCGTCCTTGTGGACTCATAGCCTCAACTTGGAGGTGGCCCTATTGTAGAAATATTATAGGCAACAACAATCYTATGGTTGGGTGAAACACCCTTCGTCTACAACCAGTTGGTGTCTTATTTCCATAAAGATAAGTGTTATGGATTATTTATGCTKATGTTGAATTTAATGGTGTTTATGTTATGAATTTAATGTTTTTCATTTTACATACATGTATGAATCTATATTGGTATCTATGACTACGTAGTTGTTCTTGCATGAGTCTACATTATCATGTTTGCATGCAATCATTCATTAATAGTAAGAAGAATGGATTATGGTGTTAAAGAAAGAAAATAAATAGAAAAATTGTGATTCAAAGAAGTACGCCATATCCTCAATGGTTGACAAAGGCTATTGGGTACGTTACAAAATGGTATCAAAGCAAGGAGTAAAATGAAAAATGTGCTTCCAAGAAGTACCATGCATCCTCAACAATTGATAGAGGGTACTGGGTACGTCACAAAGTGGTATCAAAGCTACTAGGTACAACATTGTGGTTGTATGGGCCAGAACTCAACCTGTAAATGAAGAAATTGCAGGTTGTTTGTAAAGTGTTTAACGAAATCTCTTAATGGACGTTGGGTGATCTGGATTATTTTCAGCACGAAATGAGAGTGGAGATATAATAAAGAAATGTACAGATATGTATCAAATATCCAACAATATAACAGAATGATATCAAAGATATAAACATAGAGATACAATAATACACAATTTCTATTAATATGTGAAATGTACATAACTATAAAAATACAGAGTGAAAGACTTGCTAGAATGGTGGCAGCTTATATCTGAGAAGAGATGTGATGGCTACTCACATTTGCTAGAAGATGATCATTACAATGAGCCTCTAAGGGCCTTTTTAACATAAGGAAAATCCAAAACCCTAACCCCAAGAGATGAAAATCCAAAAGGTTTGCGAGCCCCAATGGGGGTAGTTGATGTGTCAACTTCCTGGGGGTGTAACTTTTGCATACGATCTTCATTTTGGGCGCTCGATACACCTTTGGAAAGGACTAATCGATAAGAATGACTTTTGAATGGTTGAGGTGAGTGTCTTTAGCAGTCGCCTAGGCCCTATGTTACACATTATTTTGGTCACCTTGATGATGAATTTACAAGCATGTAATCAGGCCCTCAAAATCATCTTTTGCCTGAGAAAAGTGACTGCTTTCCTCCTCTGATAGACTACTTTTTAGAAAGATGTCACAGGCTACCCATAGTGTACAGTGCGGAAATCAAATATTTCCACAGGCTGCTCTATAGCTGGCCTACGGGATATCCCCAGGCTGCTATATAGGCGGGGTGCGGCGACGTTTGCAAGCCAAAAGAGGAAAGAGGTTCAAGAAGTTTCTAGAAGGGGAATCTTCTAGAATGTGAGGTGACGTCCATATGGTTACGATCCTACTGACTTCTCTGATCTAGTGGGATCATCCTCATCCCTTTAACCACTTCAGTTGCTCCTATATAATAATGGGATTCTCATGGAAAAGGTTAAGAACAGTTAAGCAAAGTTGAGAAAAGGATTGATGGAAGAATAGGTTGGAGATTGTGTGAAGAATACTATTTCAGTTGATGCTTGAGGTCTGCATTCACCCATCAAGCTTTTGAAGATCACCTTCATGCAAACTCCAGAGCAAATATATGTGTGTGTTGGAACAAAGGACCACTAAAAGGGAACTTACAACATCAAGGCATTTCGGTTGTATCTTCCACTTTTATTCAATATAATACAGTGGCATGTTTATTTCCCATAAAATTATTCTCATTTTATTACATGAATCCTTGATCACATGTCTAAGTTTTCATTGAATCTATCATAGTTGCTTTCACTTTGGTTGGTTTGTGTCATTGTAGATCTGGTTTCACAAGAGCACTGGAGCAAAGCGGGAACAACAAAGATATAAGGAAGTGATCTCAAAGGTAAGTCATCAATTCCTTCTTTGACACTTATATCAATGATTATAACTTAGGGGAAGTGTCATGTCTTTTCCTGTTTTGTTCTAGATCTAGGAGGATCTAAGCAGATTAGTTTATGTCTGCATTTACCGATTTATCCTATAACAAAATTGGCGACTCCACTGGGGATACGACTTGATTGTGGTTTTTTGTTGGCCATTTGGTTTTTCCTACTCTTTTTTATCTGAATTCAGTCTCTGAGTCTGTGGGAGATCCATTCAGAATCTCTAAGTTTGAAATTTCACAGACATTTTTTACCTTTTTCTCAAAATTCCTTGATTTTCAGACGTGTCTGCACTAGATTTCCGCACCCTAGCTATTTTCTTTAGTGCATAAGTTCCACACTCTGTCTGTTTCTGGCATGCAGAAACTCTAGATTTCTGCACTGTAATGTGCTGCTAGCCTGCAACGATGTCTGTGGAATTTTTGATTAGGGTTTTGGCCTCTGTTCATGCCCAATTTTTTCTTTAGTTAGTTGGGGGGGACGTTTTTAGCCAGTGTTTGACTATTTTCTCATGCTTAACACGTTGTTGATTGGTTTTCGGAGATCGAACACCTCTCTTAGTCATTTTCCAGTTTTCAATTTTGATTTTTAACAACAAGGGTATAATCTCTGAGCTTGTATCTGAGTGCTTGTTCGATTAAAAATCTTGGATTGGATTTGAATTTTTTGATTGATTACGTATTCTGGATTGCTTGATGATTGAGAGGTTGTTTCTTCATTTGCATTTGAGGAAATACTTTCTCGTCATTTTTTATTTTTTGTCTTCATTGAAAGTTCGATTTGGGTGCTTGTTGAAGGTATAAATTTTCTTGGATTTCTTGTATTTTCTCTGCCATGCCCTTGGTCCAGTCTTAGAAAGGAAGAATTTGAAGTTATCCATTCTTTTGAATAATCATACACAAGAAAATTTATTGCATTTAAGAGAAGATAACATTAAAGAACTTCATTGTTTATTGGTTGTTTGAAATTGTGTTCATTTAAAGAAAAATGAAGTATATTTCGTAGTTTACATTATTCCGGAAACACCTTCTCCCTGTTGTAGATAGAATTCATTGAACGAAAATTTGCATCATTCATTTCTATTTTCATATTATTGGGTCAAGGTATTACACAACATCAATTTCATTCCCGTCTCCCTCTTAAGTAACGACAACCTTTAAAAATATTGGGAAAATCTAAAACTTAACTAGTAAATTTTTTTTAAGGCTCTTTTACACCAACATTAGCTAGGCTAGAGCTTTGGAATAGACAGTGAGACACACTCTCCAAAGCACAAAACACACAATATCATATTGTGATAGGGAGTGTAAAATTCCATTTGCAACATTTTGTCCTAGGAAGCCCTTCTCACACAAGGGTCAAACCTGAGGTCGCATTTAGATCGACATAGTTACTCAACCTGCTTTGTTGATCTCGGTGTAGAGATTGCACATATTATGGGGGTTTCTTGAAGGTATACCCACAATGATGAGTGGAAGCCTCTCAATTTGATTTCGGGCTAGATACCCTTCCCTTGCACGTGGATTGGACTATCGACTATCTCCCCAGGCATCATTGATGTTTTTGGTAGCCTTAGTTGCCTATGTTATTAGGGTCTTACATGAGGTGACTGTGGAGGGGAAAGTCTTCATGGTACCTAGAATTGACATTGACCAGACTCACTCGAGCTCCTTGGAGGGTATACCCATGATTATGTGTGGGAGCTTGCACCAGGGTGTAAGTCCGTTAAGCAGGTTGTCAACGTAACTTTTCCACCCTAGCCCAACCCCTTCTTGTCTCGACTTCGCGACGTTGGATTTCATCACCAACTAGTGACTTCGGAACAAGAAGGTTTTGTTTGCTTGGTTTTGATTCCTAGATTCTACTAGCGAGTGTTGTTTGTTTACATAGTTGGCCATATATTTTTTTCGTAAAATTTTTGGTTCGACCAACATTGACCCTCCACATCGTTCGCGTAGGATGCATGGAATACCTCCGGAAGATCCAGAAGTTTCCCAACCCTTGCTCCCTAATCCACCGGAGAACTCTCCTCAACAGAGTGAGATCCAGTACTACATACCTTCACAAGAGGAAATAAATGACTCTTTAGAAATTTTTCGAATCGTTTCTGATTCTTTGGACGCTTTTCGCTTACCTCCTGGATACGAGAGACATATTATTTGACTAAAATCGTCTAGAGAACTTGTTGTTGACACTTATGGAATCCCAACTAGAATCCCTATTGGCCTTGAAAACAAGGATCCTTTTTGGACCACTGACATATATCGAAACTCCGACTTCTAGACAGAACCCTCTCGGTTCAGAGGCAGAAGCAGAGATACCTGTCATTTTTTAACCACCCGAAACATATACTACATTTACGATACCTTTAGATCACTTTAACAATAAAACTTGTTATTTCTTTGTTGGTTCAGAGGCTGGTCCTATCTCAAATATCCCTCTTCAGCAGGCCCATTCCACAATGGTCCCGAGCACTATGATTATCCCCACCAGGAACATGGTGGCTAGCCAACCTCCTATTGGTACACCGCGTTCGTCTAGACAAATACCCTCACTTCCTCTTGGGTATAATGCCTTGAATTATTATATCCCCATTCCTACCCAAATTCCATCCGAAGCTTCTAGAGTCTTTACTCCTCCTGGGTATAATGCTTCTTCCAGTTCTATTCTGACACCGTCCTAGTTCCTCTCCAGAGGGTCTTATCCACCTTTTATATGAGGATTCAGACCCAATGGCTCTACCACCTTTGGACTTTCTACTCCGTTATTCACTTATGGTTATCAGATTCCTATTAGGGGACAATATAACCCAGGGGGAAAACTCAATTTGGAGGTCAAACCCAAATTGGAACATCATCCTCACTTGGAGGACAACCCCCACTCGGAGGATATAATCCACAATATAGACAGAACATCCTTGAATCACTAGCCCAGTATTGGAATCTTCTTATTCAGGGAAATCCACAATCATTTGGGGAGAAAAAAACCTCAAGTTAGCTCTTTTATACCCCCTAGTTCGGGCCAGTCATACCTCGGTTCTTCCAATCCCTTTTGGGGTTCAAATGTTCAATCTAGTGTCCCTCCCCAAGGGAACATCTCCAATCAGTACAACCCTATGGGCTACATGCCTCCGCACACACGTCTGAATCTGTTAGGACCTTCGCCTCACATAAAAACTTCTTATGGTCCTACTAGCATACCAACGGGACTCCCTCCCCAAAGTCACCAGCATCCTCCTGTGAATAGACAATTATCTTTTTTAGCCACTTTGGATCTACCTAATTTGTCTAGAATATTGAATGATCTTATCCTACATTCTCCCCACTGGTCCGTTATACCGACCAAATTACCATCTGGCATTCCAAAATTTGACGGTAAACCGAGAGAGGATCCGAACAACCATGTCATAAATTTCCACCTTTGGTGTTCATCCAAATCTTTGATGGATGATTCCATTCGGTTACAACTCTTCCAACAAACTCTCACGGGTTTGGCTGCGAAGTGGTATATTGAACTACCACAAGGTTTCTTCATTGACTTTAATACCCTAGCCATGGATTTTCTTACACACTACCAATTACTGATCCATTATGAAATAAGAACTCTGATCCTGAGTTCCTTCAAGCAAACTAAGGCCACTCATATCTCCGATCACATTCATGAGTGGAGACGAAGACGATGTTTGATCAAACTCGATATTTCCAATCAGTTATTGGCAGAGTGGTTCACGAAATCATTCGTGAATGAGATCTTTCGTGATATTTCCATGGGTGGAGTTGTCACCAAAGAATAGGCTATCAGTCATGCTCAGTATCTTGATCTCGTTTTTTCATAAATGGGTACCCTTTACGACTTACTCCTTGATGCACTTAGCCCTTCTACTACCGCTACCTCAACTACCCCTGCTGCTTCTCATGCGGCTGATGGTGTGATTGGCACTTTCCATGCTCAACCTCAAAATACGCAAGCCTCTCCCACCAATGATCTGGATTTTATGAGTAGAATGAAATCACTACAGATTATTACCAGATGCTTAACATAGAATAACATAGATACAGTAAAACTGGTTTTCTATTCAATAAGGAAATAAGATGAAACTGTAAAATGCAACGGAAAACAAACTTGTTGGAATGGTGGTGGCTTATCTCTGAGAAGAGATGTGATGGATACACTCATTCGCAAGAAGATGATTACATTGAGGCTCTCAAGGCCTTTTTACAATAAAGATGAGTTTCAAAAACCCTAAACATCCAAAAACCTAACCCTAGGAGATGAAGTGCCAAAAGTCATGTGGGCCCCGTTTGGGTAAGTCGGTACATCAACTTCCCAAGGTCGTAACTTTTGCATACGATCTCCATTTTGCACAAAATTCCATGATGATGAAATTTTGTGACTGCAACATACCCCAAAAAACGTCGTTTAGGGCCTCAAAACGGCTCCGGAAGTTCAGGACCCGAAAAACTACTAAAAATAGTAAATTATCAAAATTGCTAGAAAGATGTTTTGAGCCAGCTGGAAAAGGTGGGTGGCCACTAATGTCCACCTGGATCAATCCTCCATCCTTAGGAAGAAATGGTCTCCATTGCATTGAGTTCCCCCATCAAATGAGGAAATTTCTACTAAATTTGGCCACGGGTGTGCCACTTGCCTTGGTGCAAGAGTTGCCCTACTTTGACGACTCGATAAAGATGGATCCTTTGTTGTCGAGTGCCCTTGATCTGTGTGTCCACAATATTATCACTAGATTCCTATTGTATGCATTCGGGGTTGAGCTCTGTTGGTGTTAGTTGTTCTTCTACGTCTGAGGTGTCCAATAATGGTGGGAAATAAGGCCGAAGGAGGTCCATGTTGAACATTGGGTGCAGGCCAAGGAAAGGAGGAATGTTGAGCGCAAAAGAATTATCCCCGACAGCCTTGGTGATGGTGTACGACCCATAACAGAGTGGGCGAAGCTTCCGATGGGGTCCTGTAAGGCGTTCTTTCTGCAAGTGCAACCAAACTTTGTCGCCCACCTGAAACTTATGTGGAACCCGATGTTGATCATGGTGCTTCTTGTACTTGTCATTGGACTTCTGTAGGATATCTTGAATCTATTGGTGGATGTGCTAGATCCTCTCAATGAAGCGGGTGGCTTTGTCAGCCTGAGTTGGAGCAGGAGAGGAGTTGGTCGAGGTGACCGCAAGGGGAAGTGCAACATATATGGGACCCAATGGTTGGAATCGAAACCCCACCTAAAATGGGCTATGGCCAATTGAGTTATGCAGGGCTTGGTTGTATCTATGATGGACATAGGGAAGACTCTCATCCCATGTGCGAGGGTGCTTGGAATTATACATGTGTAGGATATGCACAATCATTTGATTTACAACCTCGGTTTGGCCATCTGTCTGGGGGTGGAAGGTTGTGGATTTGGTGAGCTTGGTGTCCAGCAGTGACCATAGGATCGACCATAATGTGTTGAGAAATCGATTGTCCCGATCTGAGACAATGGTTTGTGGGATTCCAAAATGTACCCAGACTCATTCAAAGAAGAGCTTGGTAGTGGCTTCTGCTGTGATGTTCTTCTTGCAAGCAACCAGAATCGCCACCTTAGAAAAGTGATCAACAACCACAAAACATAGTCATTTCCCCACTTGGTGGACAGGAGGCCTGACATGTAGTCCATTGAGATGGATTCCCGTGGTCTATCAGGAGTAGGAAGAGGGGTGTACAAGCCCTGTTTCTTAGTGGTTGGTTTGGTAATAGTGGAGGCAGTGAAAGACCTGATATACTTGCTGACCTCCTGTCGAAGTTTCGACCAATAGAAATGTTTTTGTAGCATCGCCACTATATGTTTGAAGCCGAAGTGTCATGCCACTCGGTTGTAGTGGGATTCCTAGATCAACTTCGTTCGCTCACTTGAGGGAACACATATATGGCCCAGACAACATAACAACCCATCCTGAAGATGGAAATTATCGACAACTGCCTTTGCACCCAACATTTGGTAGGTGGTGGCGAAGTCTAGGTCTGTCTCATAGATTTGGGGACATCTAGAGGTCTCATGGCCACATGATTCTAGCACTATGGTGAGTGCCACGAATGGTGGTTTGCTGAGGCAATCAACGACACAGTTGGTGCTTCCTGTTTTATACTTGATGTTGAGGTGGAATTGCTGCAAGTATGTGGACCACTTTTGATGGCGGTCATTCTGCAATTTTCCTTGTGTCTGCATGAACTGCAGTGGCTTATGATCAGCGTGGATGACTGTCTCCCTCCCAAGAATGTAATGTCTCCACTGGCGGCAGGCTTGCACAATGGAGTACATTTCTTTGTCGTAAGTAGGGTACTTATGAAAAACATCTAATAGTGTCGCACTATGATAGGCCACGGGGTGGCCGTGCTACTTGAGAACGACACCCACAACATAGTCTGAAGCATTAGTCTCAATCTCAAAGGGTTACTGCAGGTTAGGTAGTGAAAGTACTGGGGCTAAGCACAAGTGTTTCTTCAAATCATCGAATGCTTGTTGTTGGGGCTGGCCCCACACAAATTTAGCCTTACCACCACCCCTGTCTATTTGGCTGAGGGCCCATGCAACACAACTTGTTGATGATAAGGATAAGCGCAAACCCTGATACCCTTGCCTTATCTGTGGTGACGATCACTATATGAAATATTGTCCAAGATGGGCCGAGGATACTAAGTTCCTCCAAGGGACCACGAAACCTCCCACACCCACTATTTTGTCTCAAACTTTCCCTTCTCAATAGCAGGTCCAACTGTTCATCCATGAACAACCCTCTCCCTCCACTACTTCTTATGTACTCATGTGTACTAGTGATTCCAGAAAAAATGACGTTACACTTACCACACGAGCCAAATATTACTCTTCCTCAAAGGAGAAGGTTGACAATATACCACCTTCATTGGTTCAAAAACCTTCTTCAACTTCACCTCCTAACGATCCTCTTCATCTCTAACGACCGAGTCTCGATACAATTCTTCGCCCTCCCCCAAAGGGTGTTGTTCGAAAGTCCGCCTTCAACCCTCATGCATGTGTTTCCCAGAACTACAATATTGTAGAAGATCTGGCGCAAGCACCTTCTGCGATGTCGGCTCTCGAAGTCCTTCAAAGTTTCCCTGCTCAATGGAAGGCACTGCTAAAGGCTATTGGTGGAATTGATCCTATGGATACAAATTTGGTAATTTTTGACCTCGAAGATCACATTCCGAGACTCCCCCCTCAACTAACATTCCAAATACAAGTTGTTGTCTTTGACAAGAACATCTATATGACTGTTATTGATGAGGGTGCCTCCACGTGTGTAATGTCTATTTCTTGTTGGAAGTCCATCAACTCTCCTCCTCTTACAGAATCACATAACACGCTTAAGACCTTCAATGGTTCTGGCTTTAAGCCCTACGATGTCCTTCCTTCGTTGTCTATTATGTTGGAAGGAAAATCAGTCAATGTTGAAGTTGAGGTCTTTAATGCACCTCTCTATTATAACCTCTTACTTGGCCATAGTTGGATTGATGCGATGCGCGCCGTTGTGTCTACCCTTTTCCGTGTTCTATGTTTTCCACATCAGGGAAAGGTCATTACTATTGACCAGCTAGCCTTTTTCAACTCTAACACCCGTACTAGCAACATACCTTTTATCTCGAAGACACTGCCTGGGTATGAGAACGTCTGTGTTGGACTACTTAAATATTCATCTTTGATGGGTATGTTCCCAATCCCACCTCTCGATGCTCCACCTTCTTTGGTTTCCTCGATTAACATGATTTCCACCTCCGTTTGCAAAACTCACACATCTTCCGACCCGTGGGTAATACCCAAACCCGGTGATTTTCCTCGCTATGACAACCAAATTCCTTTAAGTCCGGTTGAATCCGCCTATCAAGCCATTCAATCGAAAACCCCTTCTACCCTCTCTCTTGGTGATTCGTCTCCTGACCTGTTCCATGTTATTTTTCCCACAGATGAGATGATTATGTTAGTTATGTCGATGGAAGATACTCCTTGGGATGATGGACATCATTGTTCCATTCTCTTCCTCAAACACACACCATTGAGAGTTACCAATGAATCTCGACTCCATCGATTGTTGCTGTCATTTCTTCTATTCTCGAGTCCTCACACGATGTGTTATATGAAGGGAACTTGAGTAACATTTCACCCACCATCCCCATCGACATATCTATTAAACCTGGAGTTGTAAAAAATGTTCATATCGGACCTTCATGTTCCACCGACAAGGTTGTCACTCATAAGTCCCTTTTCAAGAGTTTTGTGACATATTTGCCTGGAGCTATGAAGAAATATTGGGTATTGACCTTGATATTGTTGTACACAAAATTAAGACCTACTTGACTGCTAAACCCGTCTGGGAAAGACTTCGCCCGATCCATCCTCGTAAAGAAACTGCTATCAAGATTGAGGTCGAAAAACTTCTTAAAGCTAGCTTTATTTATCCTGTGGATTTGACTGATTGGGTATCCAATCTAGTTCTAGTTAACAAAAAACAAGGTACGATCCATGTCTGCGTCGATTATAGGGATATAAATCAAGCTTGTCCTAAAGACAAATTTCCCACCCCCTTCGTTGACCAGATCGTCGATGATTGCACCGGGAGTGAAATCTTCTCTTTAATGGACGGTTTCTCCGGCTATAATCAAATCAACATATTTCCCGCGGATCAACACAAAACCGCTTTTATTTGTCCTTGGGGCACTTTTGCATACTGAAAACTACCCTTCAGTTTAAAGAACATCGGTGCGACTTTTCAATGTGCCATGTCTTATGCTTTTCATGACAGTAGGCACATTGTACAACCATATCTAGATGACCTACCGATGCATTCCATGCATCGTAGTGACCATCCGACACACCTCCGAGCCATTTCCCTTTGTTGTCGGTTCTATCGTATACACTTAAACCCACACAAATGTGTTTTTTGTGTGGAGTCTGGTCGACTCCTAGGTTTTATCATTTCACACCAGGGGATCAGGGTCGATCCTTTGAAGGTCGAGGTGATCCTTAATCTCCCTCCTCCTTCTTCACTTCACCAGCTTCAAAGTTTGCAAGGGAAGGAAATTTTTTTACGTCGTTTCATCCCAAACTATGCTCAATTAACGCTCAGATTTACTCGACTGCTCAAGAAAGGTTATGAGTTCATATGGGATTCCACTGCCAATAAAGCATTCGAATCTTTGAAACTGACTTTAACCCGTACCCCGTTACTTTTCCCACCCGATTATAGTCGAGATTATTTCCTTTATCTCACTGCTTCGAACTTTACCATCGCTATGGTTCTAGTCCAAGAAGATGATTTACATGATGAACATGTCATTTATTATTTGATTCAGAGTCTAATGACCACTGAAACCAAATATCTACATGTTGAAAAACTGGCCCTGGCAGTTGTTCAAGTTGTCCAACGTTTCCGTCACTACATCTTATTACGCAAGACCACTGTAATTTCCGATTGCAACCCCATGCAACACATTCTTACATGCCAATTTCTAGGGGGCAAGTACTCTAAATGGATAGTGATTCTCCAAGAGTTTGACTTAGAATTCAAACGCGCTAAGTCTAAGAAATCTTTGGTGTTTTCCAAACTGATGTGTGACCTTCCCTGCACTGAGACCGAAAATGTAGCAGAAGATTCTTTACCCTACGAATCTCTTTTTATGATCAGTTTCAATGACCTTTGGTATGGAGATATCATTATATATCTCCAGACTCAAACTTTCCACCCTGATCTATCTAGTGCTGACCGTCGTCGTATACGATATCAATCTCATCAATATATCATCCTTGGTGACACTCTTTATCACCGTGGGGTTGACTCCGTTTTTCGACGATGTCTCACCTATGACGAGGCTGAGAAAGATTTAAATGAATTCCATTCTAGAGAATGTGGTGGTCACATGTCTGGGTGTGATACTACCCAAAATATCTTATGAGCAGGGTATTTTTGGCCTTCTTTATTTAAAGATTGTATTACTGCCATCCAAAAATTCCATGCTTGCCACATGTACAATAATAAAATAAGATCACATTGTGATCCCTTACATCCTGTAGTTTCCGTCGGACCTTTCGAAAAATGGGGTATCAATTTCATAACATGTAACCCTCACTCGTCCGGGGGGGCATGGATACATTATCGTAGTCATGGATTATTTCACGAAATGGGCCGAGGCGATGCCTACTTTCAACAATAGCGAGAAAACTGCATCCCTTTTCATATTTAATCATATTATTACTCGATTCGGGATCCCACAAGCTATCGTTACTGATCATGGTAGACATTTTTGAAACTTTATGATGTCTGAACTTACCGACAAGTTGGGTCTTCGACATGAAAACTCAACTCCCTACTATCCACAGGCCAACGACCAAGTTGAAGCAATAAATAAATTTTTTATCACTATGCTTCGTCGGATAATAGGAATCCATAAGACCAGCTGGCACATGATGTTGTTTTCGACATTATGGGCCTATCGAACATCTGTGAATTCTACTACAGGGTTTACCCCCTTTCAACTACTCTACGGCATTGAAGTCATTCTCCCAATTGAATGTGAAATACCATCTTTGAAGCTAGCCATCGAACTTCTCCCAAAAACCTCTACCGAAGAGGAATGTCTATTGTATCTTATGCAATTAGATGAGACCCATCGTGATGCCACCCTAGTTATTGAAACCCAGAAGAAACATGTAAAATCCCAATATGAAAATCATGTCAAGCCGCGTGTTTTCTTTGAGGGAGATCTAGTTCTCCTCTATGAACAAGATCATGATCTTCTAGGAGCCGAAAAATTCAAAGCTATGTGGCATGGTCCATATATCGTCAAACAAGTGTTAGAGAAGGGAGCTTACAAGCTAGTAGATTATGATGTCATTCCTCTGAGTGAACCCATAAATGGGCTTTACTTGAAGAAGTACTATGCTTAGATTGCCTCTGCATGAGTGCTTGTACTTTTACTGTACCATACTCTTGTGTGTTTTTCATTATTTGGTTTCGACCCCCAACTGCTTACCTTGCGTTGTGCTTGATTTCTAGATGTTGATGTCTTCTCTACCCTATATTGGCTTCGCCGATGGTGCTATCCATAGTACTAAGAACCTAGCTTCTACTACTTGGGAAATCTATGCACCCACCAACGAACTTATCAGTTTACAAGGTGTTTGCCTCGGTCGTGCAACCAATAATATCGCAGAATATAGCACAGTCATTGGATTATTGACCGATGCTATCTCACTTGGGATTCGTCACTTCATTGTACGACTTGATTCACAGCTAGTAGTGCTCCATTTAAGTAGTGTCTACACTATATGAAGTCCTACTTTGTTATGGGTATATCTACGAATTCACCTCTTGGAACGTTATTTTGATTATATTGAATATCAACACATTCTTAGATGTCTAAATACATTAACTGATACTCTAGCTAATTATGTGTTAGACAGACATTTGAGACATTTATAAATCCAATCACACATTACACATTGTATATAAAAGCAAAGTAAGCCGGTGGAAGCCTCATGTATATATAAAATGAAAATGTTTTACAAAAAAAGTGTTTTCCATCCAAGGACCAAAATAACAAAATATAGAGCCCATGGCTCCTACAAAATAACATCACAGATGATGCTCGAAATAGCATCATGGATGTTGCTCGCGATAGCACACTACTTCCCGTGCTACTCTGCGAAGTAACCGACTAAGTGAGTCGGACATGCCTCCAGTATGGCGTTGATAACACCTCAGGACCTCCTCGATCGACATATTGGGGATGCCTGTCGTCAAGCCTTCTAAGTTCTGCTCCATCGCCTCATAGTCGTCGACATCCCACCTTGCTACCACACCTGCCTCTCCTCGCCTCTGAATCGGAGATGTTCTCGGAGGTCGATGTGGCCCTATATTTGCATAGTCAAAGTCTTTGATTAGTCTTTAGATCGAAAACACAAAAAACATCTAATATCCTAAAAACCACAAAACACTATAAAGAACAAAATGTATTTCTTACTTAGATCTCCCCACTGAAATCCCTCAAGGAGATCCAAGTTAGGATCACCCCGAAAGTCCAGGCTGACATACACATAATCATCAATCATCAAGATTTGGGGCCTTAACCAGTCAAAAAATGCATCATTGTACTTGATAATAAGGCCCGCTACATGCCGAGCCATATGGTCACACCACTGTTTCATTCTTGGGTCTCGTGGGGCTGGTATTCCCCACTCTACCTGTATCCGCAAATGAGGGACTCTTTCTAAGAAGAAAGATACCAAAATGAACCCATACCCAAACTACTTTAGGTCTCCTCTCTTGCTTTTAGTGAGTTGTGTCTTCATACCACGGAGCACACCGTCACACCAATTGAATACTTGAGGTTCCAAACATTCAATAGCATATTGAAAATAACTCTGGAGTGCCATGTGCGGCGACGCGCTTCCTTCCATCCATGCAATGTTAAAGAGGATGGTTTTGAGAGTTAGATCTCGCACACCTCAGATAGCCACTTTACCTTTGTGCCTTTCAGCATAAGGTTCACAGTGCCGATGAATATACTCGCTCATCGGCAAGCCAACACCTCGACCCCCTATCAGAGTCACACGTACCCCACGACAGGATAACCCCACCAGAAAGTAAATATCCTCAATGTCCAAGGAAAGGACATGAACACCCACATGAAATACTTGTTGTTCCGCATCCCACATATGGACCAAGTACTCTAATAGTCTCTGTTGGGCTCTCATGCCCTGGATTTTGAAAAATTTCAATAGGCCACATTTTTGAAGAGCATTAATGGTTCCTAGATCATTCAAATCCATAGATTCGTCATCCTCATTCTCATGTTCTCTCCATTCCAACATTTTTGTGATCAAACACCTGCATGGAAGTAAGAGAGGATAGTTAGCACCTTTATCCATCCTTTTTTGGAATTCTTTTTGGTTCAACACTTGCTTTTCTTTTTTGGTTTTCGACCGCCGCAATTGAGCTTTAGTTATAGTGCAGGATTTCCGCAGGTGAGCCATTGGGCACCTGCAAAAATCCTTGATTTCCTCAGGGCCCAATATTGGCCACTTGCGACGGCCCCAACACATGCCTACCGACCCAAAAATCACCCAAAAAATCATTTTTTGACCACCAAAAACAAATTTTAAACCATTGAAAAGGAAGAAGATGAATACCTTACTGTTTTCACGTAAACTGTTTGTCGATTGATCACCTGTGCTCCTCACAATCGACCGCCGAAGTAAGGGGTGAAAAAGGGGTTTTTAGACAAGTTCTTGACCAAATACAAATGAAATGGTAAAAAAGAGTTCTTACTCTTATTTATTTCATTTTTTTCCCATTTTCATGATATTTTATATTATATAAATGTGTTTGGTTATAAAACCTCAAAACTAATAGTCTCGTGAGTGTCTTGTTTCTTGTAGGAAGATGACTAGAGTCCTAATTAATGGAGTATGGATCTTTGTTCCATAATTTTTTTTCTCTTCATTACGCATATCGATACTTTTTAGAGTTTTTTTAGTAAAACCTCGAGTTCACTCTTCGTTCATTCTCGTGCTCGAAAATTTATGAGAACGCAACTGAGTATACTTTTTTCGTCCTTTTGTACTCATCTTGGTCACATGAAATGAGACACACATGGAGTATCATTTAAGATCTTTTCACACTCCACAAAAATGAAAATATTGTTGAGCGACCTTGTTTTGTTCATGCTCGTAAAAGTATTTGAATAAAACGTTCGATGGGCGATACTTTATCACTTTTTCGGTCCTGTCGAACTATTTTACAAAAAAGGAATTGAGAGAGTTCTCTTTAAATTGTTTCAGACTCTATAAACATGAGAAACACCCGATTTTTCTATCTTTGGACTTGTTAAACAAACATTGAAAGACCCACATGGGATTGAACCACTCCTTCTTAGGGTTCATTAAAAATACTCCGAGGGACTCGTCCGAAGGATGAGCTTACATTACAAGCATATGTTATCCTCCTCAAGATTGTGTAAAAATAAAGAGGTACTCGTCAGAAATGGTGGGGGGAAATTTGGGAAAGAGATGTGCTTCTGTACCTGTGTTAGTGGCAGTACTAGTCTCTCTTGAACATGACACCCCCTTTGTCATTTGAATCCGGGTTGGGAAATCCATTTGTCTCTCGTCTGGCCTTCTTCGAATTCATATATTGGATCATATTTGAGTCAATGCTGCCAAGACCAGTGTCGTGTCATTCATATGTTCAAGAGAATTCCAAACAAGCCCTCCCTTGCGTCGACCATTTGCATTGTCATTTCTTACCATATCGGCCTTCCCTGTGTTAGTTTCGAATAATTTTCATACTTTGATCTACCCTAAATCTATTACTTATTTCGTGTCACTGATGGGGGATACATCAAGGCCCCCCTGTGACAAGTATTTTCCTGTTGACTTCAAATCATCATCCAGGAACAAGGCTTAGAAATCGTTTAGTACCTTAGAGCTTGTATGCCTCAATGGCAGGTTTCTTCGCTCTCGACAGTGGATTCACATCATTGATCCCTGATCGAGAGATTTCATCGAGTGTTCGACTTCAACTCATTTATTCACATTCGTTGGATTGTACTAAGGTACCTTGGGAGTCATTGACATCAATGGTGATTTCCCTCGCACTTGTTAACGGTTTTCATCAATGACCGATAATCAAGTGGTTTTTTCCATGTTCGACTTCAACACCTGTAATCACATGGTTACATTCATACTTACGGATGATGGGATTGAAGACCCTGGATATTATCTTTTTGGCCTAGGTTGTGATGGAGTATTTATTATTTGAATTGACACATAGATCCACTTTGTATGTCTCGTGGTTGTGTCTGAATTTACACTTTCTAATACATAGATCCACAGTGTATTTCTGGTGGCTATGTAGAATCTTGAAGACATGGATCCATGGTGTATAATTGGTGGCCATGAATTACATTTATGATTTCAATCATTTGTAGTTTGAACATGGGAATTCCTACTTCAGATATGGTATCATATTGTGCAGATTCTTGTTTGTTTGCAGGTTCCCGATTGGTGCGTTCTTTGTTCCCGACACACACACGTATTTTACAAAGTATTTCAGTCGTCACAAGTTATGACCTCATACTTTGGGGGGCATTCTGTTACACATTATTTTGGTCACCCTGATGATGAATTTACAAGCATTTAATCAGGCCCTCAAAATTATCTTTTGCCTAAGAAAAGTGACTGCTTTCCTCCTCTGTAAGACTACTTTTTAGAAAGACGTCGCAGGCTACCCATAGTGTATAGTGTGGAAATCAAATATTTCTGCAGGCTACTCTATAGCTAGCCTACGGTATTTCCGCAGGCTTCTATATAGGTAGGGTGTGGTGGCATTTGAAATCCAAAAGAGGAAAGAGGTTCAAGAAGTTTCTATAAGGGGAATCTTCTGGAATGTGAGGTGGAGTCTATATGGTTATGATCCTACCGACTTCTCTGATCTAGTGGGATCATCCTCATCCCTTTAACCACTTCAGCTACTCCTATATAATAATGGGATTCTCATGAAAAAGGTTAAGCACAGTTAAGCAAAGTTGAGCAAAGGATTGTTGGAAGAATAGGCTGGAGATTGTGTGAAGAATACTATTTCAGTTGATGCTTGAGGTCTGCATTCACCCATCAAGATTTTGAAGATCACCTTCATGCAAACTCCAGAACGAATATATGTGTGTGTTGGAATGAAGGACCACTAAAAGGGAACTTGCAACATCAAGGCATTTCGGTTGTATCTTCCACTTTTATTCAATATGATATAGTGGCATGTTTCTTTCCCATAAAATTATTCTCATTTTATTACATGACTCCTTGATCACATGTCTAAGTTTTCATTGAATCTATCATAGTTGCTTTCACTTTGGTTGTTTTGTGTCATTGCAGATCTGGTTTCACAAGAGCACTGGAGCGAAGCGGGAATAACAAAGATGTCTATCATTGGATATTTCAAGATGTAAATACCCCGATATAGGTTGAGCACTTCTCGTTCTGAAGTAAATATTAATTGTGATATCACATCCAATGAATGTTGTTGGATATTTCAAAGCATGTGAAATTCATTAAACTATGATCACTTTATTCCCTAAAATGATCTCAACTTGTTAGATCAACCAAGTGGCAGATAAGGACAAAGGGGTGCAAGTGGCCCACAAATTTGATAATGTAAAGTGGAAAGGGAGACAAAAGGGAAGGGCATGAAGGACTAATATAATAGGTCAAGAGGCAAGGGAGGTGGCATGGCAGGAATGAATGATGACACATAAGACCCTCTTACCACATTAGAAGGCATGTGTCATGATACATCAGTAAATATGCCATGTCAGCAAGATAAAGTTATGTTTAAAAAAATCTAGAGACAATATTATTTTGGCCATAAATACAAGAAAATTAAGTCAAAATTAGGTGAAATTTTAGGGGTATGTTTGGAGTGAGGAGGACCATAAAAGTGGTAATGAGGGTCAATGGTCAATTCTACTATAGAACTCTATAATTATAGATTAATAGTTTTTAAAAAGCATAGTGGTACCCACTGATAGAGGCCCTGTTATAGATGAAATTTGAAAAGTAGGTTATAGGAGTAAGCATGAAGAAATCCAATGGATATTTTGGCCATATTCCAAAGGGTTTGGAGTGGAGATGTAGAAACATGACAAAATCCGTTATTCCAGGAAACTTTTTGGTTATTTTTTTAATCTTCAAGGGAGAAAACGATACCCAAGATCACCATTCTAGAAAAGAAATTACAGTTAAAATCCTATCTCCTCAACAATATAGACAACTTTGTCCTACAAAATTTCTTCTAGTTATTTCTCCATTTGAGAAATAGTGGTTTCAACAAAAACTTCTAAGTCTAGAAAAAGTGCAAAAGGGGCAAAGTAGAAAATTCTAAATTGATGCAAGAATTAGATCACTAATACGGAAATTTGTGTGTTCTTACCATCATAAATATTGTCTACGCTTGATATTAAAAAAAATGGTTCTCATTATATTTTCTTCTACAGGTCGCATAAGTTGATTTCTAAGATTGATTGTACCAATGAGACAAGTGCAGAAAATGGGCCAAATTGGTGATTTTTTAGAGCTATTAACTTGAGCTATGAACTCATATTGGGGCATGCGTATATTCATTGGAAAGATAATTCATAGGACGAAGTTTATGAAGGCTTAGAAACTAGATAAGTGCTTCAGGTTTCTTTATAAATTAAGAAGAAGAAGGACATGTAGCCTTAATTGGAAAAAAATTACAATGTGCATAATTTCCATAATTCGAAAGAAATGTTATAGATCTAGAAATAAAGGGTATCTAATAGTTTTGTTTGAATGCACACTTCTTGCAGAATCAGATCTATAACAAGAACAAGTAAATTTCAGAATTGAAGAACAACATTGAGGAGGAGACATGAAAGATGCACAGGGATCTTACAATCACAAAGAAAAAGTTAAGAGCTTGACTATTAGTATGGGAAATGAAGAGACATCTTCTAATGGACATAGATACATAATAGAGCCATTGGACTTGGTAGAAACCATGAGGAGTTTGAATATGGAGGTGCAAAGTTACATAGTTGATAATGAGAGGATGTTAAAATCCAAGGATGAACAAAATCAACAAACACTTAGTTGTTATAGAGTTTAACTTAGTTGCATAGGAAAATAAGGATTGGATCATATTTAATGCATGAAGAAGCATACAAAACTCTTACAAGGAGGAATATCCATAGAATATCCAAACACTCAAGAAGTACTATCAAAACTCAAAGGCATCATTATTCACCAACACATTCAGCTAAAAAGTCATAAACATATGAAGAATCAAAGAGTAGCCCAAAAGTGTCCCCATTTAGAGATTAGAGAAGAAGACATGAACAAGACAATGTGCAAGGGGAGATTAGGAATATTAATTCATTAACTTTTGATGGTGAAAATAGAAGGGGATAGGATGTTTAAGCTTAGTTTCTAGGGATATGAAAGTATTTTCAGTTGTATAGCTACACATCTACAAGGAAATACTTTTATGTGGTGGGATCAGTTGAAGAAAGTTAAGCATGTCAATGAGAAGAGGATTTCTCAGAAGTAGTTTAGGAAATATTTCCAGTAGAAACATATTTCAGATAAATACTATGACAAGAAGATGCAAGAGTTCTTTGAACTCAGCTTGGGAAACATGACCATGGAGGAATATGGAAAGAATTTTCTGGAGCTGTTGAGATATGTGGGATTTATTAAGGAAGTGAAGGTGAATATACAAAGGTTCGTAAGTGGACTTCCATAATTTTACAAAGACAAGACCCAATTTGATGAACCTAAGACTCCGGAGAGACCATTAGGAAGGCCAAGTACCTATATGATCAAAACAAAGGAAAATAAACTTTTCATAATTATTGGAAAGATAAGAAGAAGAAGAAATTGGATTAGATAAAGAAGGGATTCAAGCCTCCTCTCATCAAGAACAATCCTAATATGCAACAACAAATTTAGCAATCTCAAAGTGAATCTAAGGTGGTTGAATCCTCGGAAAAAGGGAAAGGCCACTAATTAAATGTTGGGGATATAAAGCATAGCACTTGTACAAATACTATCCTCATAAAGGAGATAGAATGAGGAACGTGCATGACCTGCAAGAGGAAACTAGAGTGGAACATGTGGGAAGAAACATCCCAAAAATATATGTATCCTTGGAAAATTGACAGGTGAACTATAAATCAAACATGATTGAAGTGGAAGGTAATATTGAAAACCATCCTATTGACATTTTAATCACCCCTAATTTGTTTGGAATTTTTCATTTGAAGAGGAGAAATCATGAGAAACCATAGTTGGTTCAACTAGCTACTAGAACCAAAAGGAAAATTAATGAGATTGTCAAAACTTGTCCATTAGATATGAATGGTGTCAACCCTATTGTAGATCTAAACATAATACCTCTTGGATAATCTGATGTCCTTGTTGGAATGGATTGGTTGATGTGCATCATGCTATTTTAGATTGCCATAACAAGACTTTTAATGTTCTTTATGAAGAAGGGAAGTAGAGGACAATGGAAGGAATTCCAAGACCTATTTCTATAAGGGAGATTTCATCCTTACAATTGAAGAGATTCTTTTGGAAATGGTGCCAATTATATGTAGGTCATGTGGACGAGCCAACTAATTTCACAAGTCCAAGTCTTGAAAACTTTATACTGTTACAAGAGTTTGAAAATGTGTTTGAAGAAATACCAAGATTACCACCAAAAAGATATATATATTTCTCCACTGATTTAATGTCTAGAGTTGTGCTAGTATCAAAGATTCCATATAGAATTAGCACACCAAAATTGAAGAAGTTGCAAATGCAATTAGAGGAATTGTTAAAGAAGGGTTACATACACCCAAGTGTCTCATATTGGGGATATCCAGTAATTTTTGTGAAGAAGAAAGATGGAACTTTGAGGTTGTAATTGATTTTAGACAACCAAACAAAGTCATAGTGAGGAATAAATATCATCTACCTAGAATTGATTATTTGTTTGATCAACTAAGAGGAGGCAAGATATTTTCAAATATAGACTTGAGGTCAATCTACCATCAGGTAAGGATAAAAGATGAAGACATTAGAAAGACAACTTTTAGACCCAGGTATGGACATGAATTTCTAGTGGTGCCATTTGGACTTACCAATGCACCAACTACCTTCATGTGATTAATGAATAATATATTCAGAAATTATGAGGATAAGTTTGTCATTGTATTCATGGATGGAATTCTTATTTATTCCAATTCAGAGGAAGAGAGTGAACAACACCTGGCATTGGTATTACAAGTGCTAAGAGAGAATCAATTATATGCCAAGTTAAGAAAGTGTTCCTTTTATCATAGGCAAATCCATTACTTGCGACACATAATGTCATAGGAAGGGATAGTAGTGGATCCAAACAAGATTGAAGCTATCATAGGATGTCCAACACCTAAGATCATAACTAAGCTAAGGTGATTCATCTGGCTTGTTGGATACTACATGAGTTTCATAGAGGGATTCTCCAAGATCGCTCATCCCATTACATATTTGCAAAAGAAAGGAATTAAATTTGAATGGACACCAAAGTGTGAAGAAATCTTCCAATTATTCAAGGAGTTGCTCACTAGTGCACCAATTCTCAAGATTGCATATCCAAATGAATATTGTGTGGTATGTATATATCCATGCAAAGAGGGACTTGGTGGAGTTATTACTCAAAATGGACATGTGATTTGTTATGAATCTAGAAAGTTTAAATGTGTAGGAAAGGAATTATGCCACACATGAATTGGATCTTGCAGCCATAGTTCATGCACTTAAAATGTGGAGGATTTACTTAAATGGGAATAAAGTTTGAATTAAGGATAGACCAGAGTGGTCTGAAATATTTATTTGAACAACAAATTCTAAGTTCCAAGAAAACAAGATGGTTGGAATTTTTGAGTGAGTATGACTTTGATATCAAACATATCAACTGAAAAAAGAACAAAGTTGTTGATGGACTCAAAAAAAGAGTACACACAATGAATTCTACAACCATTGGAACGTGTTAATTAGTTGTAAAGAACATAATTTTAGAAGTTGTTACCTCATATGAACATACCTATAGGTAAAGGAAGGATTACAATATGAATTAGTACAATGGAAATATAAAGAGTACAAACTGGAAGAAGATGGAATTATTATGCATAAAAATAAAGTGTATGTTCCTAAGTATTATGAATTAAGAAAACTGGTGTTAAAAGAAATGCATAATGTTCCATATATTGGACATCCAAGTTACTAGAATACCATTGGAAATTGTGGCGGTAAGAAGCCAATACTTTTGGCTAGGAACGAAAAATGATGTTGCTAATTATATATCCAGATGTATTGAATGCTAAAAAGTGAAGGCTAAGCATAGACATCCAACGTGTTTTCTATAGCCATTGACAATTCCAGAGTGGAAATGGGAAGTGGTAACCATATATTTTATCACTAAGTTTACCAATACAACAAGACAACATGATTCAATAATGGTACCGGTGGATAAATTGACAAAATTTGTTCAATTTATTCCAATTAAATTAAGTCATAAGGTAGCTGATATAGCATACATTTATATGAAAGATATTGCTAGGTTGCATAGAGTACCTAAGGTAATTGTGTCAGATAGAGATCCAAACTTTACTTCAAACTTTTGGAAGGGATTGTTCAAATATTTTGGGACAAACCTTAATTTTAGTACAACTTATTATCCACAAATAGATGGGAAGACATGGAGAGTTAATCAAGTGATTGAAGACATGTTAAGGATGTATGTAATGAATAAGCCATGGAAGTGGAAGGACTACTTGCATTTATTTGAGTTTTCATCTAAGAATGGATATCAAGTTTCATTAAATATGATCCCATCTCAAGCTTTATATGGTAGAAAATGCAATACTCTAGTGAGTTGGGACAATCCAAAAATTCTATTAGTACTTGGGCCATATTTTTTCAAGGAAATGGAAGAGAAAATTATCAAGATTAAACAGAATTTAAATGCAACATGGGAAAGGAAAAGACGTTACATGGATAAAGGCAGGACATTGAGGGAATTTAAAATTGGAGAGAATGTATTCTTCAAAGTGAATCCAAAGAATATTTCTTTGAACTTAGTAAGCTAAACCAAGCTAGCAATGAGAATTTGTGGTCCATTTGAGATATTGGATAGAACAAGACCAGTTGCATGCATGCTTGCATTTCCTACTTCCATGAAAGTGCATAATGTATTTCTTACATCATTATTGAAAACGTATGTGCATGAACCTAACCATGTAATTGATTGGACTTTGATTCATGTGGATCCCAAAGGAGACTTCCTGATGTATCCAGTGCATATACTAAACAGGAAGGTAACAATTCTCTAGAGCAGATCCATAGAGTAAGTAAAGGTCTAGTGGACCTGTTATATCCCTAACGAAGTGATATGGGAGCTGAAAGATGCAATGTAGGAGGAATACCTGCGTCTATTTTGAAATTTGATGTAAAAACTATTATATATGTGCATGGTGATGTGCTCTGAAGATGTTTCAAAATTAGGGGGAGGCGAATGTAAGACCTCGGTTTTGATCCCTGAATTGGCAAGGTATATTTGTGTATATGATGAATGGCCAAGGGAAAAGTGATGTAATATGTAAATATGGTACATTAATAATAAAAATACATCATTGACTGTAGACAGAGAAGGAAAAAACATGGGGGGATAGGATTCCATGAGAGAGGAATGAAAAGGGGATTAAGGGATGGGGGGGGAGTAAATAATAATATTTTGTTACTAAATCCCAAACCCTTTATATTATATTATCCTAAGTCATTTATCTCATATATTATCCTTTATTACCTTGGAGTGATTTTCCCAGTGAAGTATGAGAGATTCTTAGGAAGACACATTTAAACTTGAAAATGTGAAAAATATAATTCATGACCTTTGGTTATGATGGGAGTTGTTTCTATTCATTCAAAGTCATATTATGGCATGCGTGCTAAGTTACCATGCCATGTTTGTGATGATTTTATGGGAAAGAAACCCTTGTGAGAAATGATGTCCATGTGCATGGGAAAACTATTTCCAATGAAGGAAACTAACCACAATTGAGAATCCCTTGAGTTTCCAACAGCGAGAGTTCATGTCTAGTTTATGCTAGAGCCAAATAAGGAAGTGGGATAACCATAGAGAGTACATTATAGAGAATGGTATCCCCTTCTTTGGGTTGTGCAGGATGAAGAGGAAAGAGAGCTAGTGAATCAGGATTGTTGTAAGAGTGAAAAGACTACAAATTCTAGGAATTGGGTTATGTGAGAGGATTAGAGCTAGCCACAGGAAAATTTTTCATTGTGGACTCATAGAATTAACTTGGGGGTGGCCCTATTCCAATAACATTATAGGAAACAATGAGCCCAAGGCTGGTAAGAAGTATTATAAAAATTGAGAATTCATATTTTTAATGAAAGGGATGTTATTGGTAAGGTTTCTCATGGTTGGGATCCATTCTCCTCTACACTCATTACTTGCATTTTCACGTAACTTAATTTTGAGTTAAGTGATGTGAGGTTTATTAGTCCCTTCCATAAAGGTACAAGGACTATTGTAATCACCTCACAAAAATTTTAGGCTTCGTACACAAGAACCTAGATACTAATTATGTTTTTACCCTAAGTTTTTCTTTAAAATATGGAGAATGTTTTTAAATATACCAATGACTTTTTATCAACCAATAAACGAATTATTCCTCTTATTTGGTCTCATAACAAGGTGGAATGAAGTAGACTTTGGATAAAGTTCAAAGAATTTCCATGTATCTTTCTTCAATGAACTAATGTTATCTCTGGACTTAGCATTAGTTCTTAAACATTTTAACTGTTAGGGGAAATTTTTGTTATGACGTTGCCTTAATGTGTAAAGGTTTGCACTTTCTTTTTATGATGTGTCAGCCTTGCATGCAATGGCTCATTTTCACTTCGTGACTATATCACTTCTAAGAATAAAAAACACATACCTTCATTACCTACCTACTATGTGGAAAGGTGGTCCCTGTACTCTGGTGAATTGTATCATAATTTAATCCACTCACTCACGTACCTGTGTAATTCAGTGACCCTGGTTTTTGTACTTCTCATCAATCATAGTAGATGCATCATCCTCCCTTTCCCCTCAGTACGAGCCTTCTCTTGACTCGAACAAGAAAACTAGTTCGCATTCAGATGTCACTGCGAGAGTTGTCGTTGTCAAAGCTATTGTTTCCAGAGAATTTGGGGAATTATTAGCTAATGTGGACAATGTGACTTACTGTGAGATGAATTGGGCCTAACAAAGTCTATGGATTCCTTCATCTATATTTCTTTTATTTCTCTATATTCCTTAATTTATATTCCTTTTCTTTCTCTTATGTTCACTTCATCGTATAAAACACAAAGGTTGATTATTCGTTACAAGTTTCTCAATACTACGTTCACCAATCTACGATGCAGCAACATGAGGGAGAGGAATTAATGCAACAACATGGGAAGGTAAGGAATTTCAGGAATGGGAAGGCTAGGAATTAAAATGTTGTGCATGTGGCCTCCAGGACTGTAGCAAAGAGGAAACAAATCAAATATGACTAAGAAAGAAAGGCAGACTCCTTATTTCAAGATGTTGCAGTCACTGAAGAGCAACGAGATGAGCAAGAAATCCTGTAACTCTTCCCAACTCAAGTCTATGGTGAATAATTACTAGCAATACTGTATGAGAGAATCAATTAGTAGCAATACTAAGAGAGAATCAATTATATGCCAAGTTAAGTAAGTGTTCCTTTTATCATAGGCAGATCCATTACTTGTGACACATAATTTCATAGGAAGGGATAGTAGTGGATCCAAAGAAGATAGAAGCTATTAGAGGATGACCAACACCTAAGAAAATAACTGAGGTAAGGTGATTCATGTGGCTTGTTGGATACTATAAGAGATTCATAGAGGGATTCTCCAAGATCATTCATCCCATTACATCTTTGCAAAAAAAAGGAGCTAAATTTGAATGGACACCAAAGTGTGAAGAAATCTTCCAATTATTCAAGGAATTGCTCACTAATGCACCAATTCTCAATATTGCATATCCAAATGAATATTTTGTGGTATGTATAGATACATGCAAAGAGGGACTTGGTGGAGTTATTAATAAAAATGGACCTGCAATTTTTTATGAGTCTAGAAAGCGTAAATGTGCAGGAAAGGAATTATTCTACATGTGACTTGGATCTTGCAGCCATAGTTCATGCATTTAAAATGTAGAAGCATTACTTAAATGGGAATAAAGTTTGAATTAAGGATAGACCACAATGGTCTGAAATATTTATTTGAACAACAAATTTTAAGTTCCAAGCAAAAAAGATGGCTAGAATTTTTGAGTGAGTATGACTTTGATATCAAACATATCAACTGAAAAAAGAATAAGGTTGTTGATGCACTCAACAAAAGAGCACATGCAATGAATTCTACAACCATTGGCATGTGTTAATTAGTTTTAAAGAACATAACTTTAGAATTTGTTACCTCGTATGAACATTACCTATAGGTAAAAGAAGGATTACAATAGGAATTAGTACAACAAAAATATAAAGAGTAAAAATTGGAAGAAGATGGAATTATTATGCATAAAAATAAAGTGTATGTTCCTAAGTCTTATGAATTAAGAAAATTGGTGTTCAAAGAAATGCATAATGTTCCTTATATTGGACATCCAAGTTACTAGAATACCATTGGAAATTGCAGCGGTAATAAGGAATAATTTTGGCTAGGAACGAAAAATGATGTTGCTAATTATATATCCAGATGTATTGAATGCTAAAAAGTGAAGGCTAAGCATAGACATCCAACGTGTTTTCTATATCCATTGACAATTCCATAGTGGAAATGGGAAGTGGTAACCATAGATTTTATCACTAAGTTTCCCAATACAAGAAGACAACATGATTCAATCATGGTACCGGTGGATAAATTGACAAAAGTCGTTCAATTTATTCCAATTAAATTAAGTCATAAGGTAGCTAATATAGAATAAATTTATATGAAAGAGATTGCGAGGTTGCATGGAGTACCTAAGGTAATTGTGTCATATAGAGATCCAAACTTTAATTCAAACTTCTGGAAGGGATTGTTCAAAGATTTTGGGACAAACCTTAATTTTAGTACAACTTATCATCCACAAATAGATGGGTAGACAGAGAGAGTTAATCAAGTGATTGAAGACATGTTGAGGATGTATGTAATGAACAAGCCATTGAAGTGGAAGGACTACTTGCATTTAGTTGAGTTTGCATATAAGAATGGATATCAAGTTTCATTAAATATGATCCCATTTGAAGTTTTATATGGTAGAAAACGCAATACTCTAGTGAGTTGGGACAATCCAACAAATAGACTAGTACTTGGGCCATATTTTTTCAAGGAAATGGAAGAGAAAATTATCAAGATTAAACAAAATTTAAAGGAAGCATGGGATAAGAAAAGGAGTTACATGGATAAAGGAAGGACATTAAGGGAATTTAAAATTGGAGAGAATGTATTCTTGAAAGTGAATCCAAAGAAGAGTTCTTTGAGCTTAGGAAGCTACACCAAGCTAGAAATGAGAATGTGTGGCCCATTTGAGATATTGGATAGAACAAAACCAATTGCATGCATGCTTGCATTTCCTACTTCCATGAAAGTGAATAATGTATTTCTTACGTCATTATTGAAAAAGTATGTGCATGACCCTAACCATGTAATTGATTGGACTTTGATTCATGCGGAGCCCAAAGGAGACTTCCAAATGTATCTAGTGCATATACTAAACATGAAGGTCATAGTTCT
>ML779739.1:902779-930554 GCA_009831015.1 Picea engelmannii | reverse complement strand
TCTTAATGGAAACTAAAAAATATGAGGTATGAAGCCACATAAATAAACTATGGTATAGCAATGTCCAACCAATCAATAGGGTTATATTTAGTGCAAGAAACAAAGGGCATCGCATGGTATAAAATATAGAGATGGTTGAGGATCACCTCATGATGGTTGATCAATGGTGAAAATTCTCATTTCATAAAGAAAATTCATAACATAAAAGAGAAAGACACCACAACAATAATGGCATGTGTGTAATCACACCCAAGGAGAACATTGAATTCCAAGGGTCCCATCACAACTACTACATTAACTAAGACATTCTTCCCACCTAACAAAATAAGTAACTTACAGAGAACCCCTATATGTTCAGTTTTCTCCTAGAGACACTCCTTCTATCAAAGGAGTGGTGTTAAGGCCTCTATGGAGGTAAACCTTTTCCACCCAAAACCAAGGGAAGAACATTAAGGTTTCTAAAAAATATTCTTTGAATCTCAATATCTATTGATATATCTTTGTAAGATTAAATGAAAAAGATATGGATTTTGAATTGATTTGGATCAAGAAACCAACAAGCATTAGGCTTCATGGAATGATTCATAGAACTAATTATCGGTCATATTGGCATCTTTATCCCATTTTGCATGACAAATAAGCTATTGGATGGATGAAGAATTGAGAAACATGGGTTTTCAATTATGAGAGAGCCGTGAAAACTAATTCTCATGGCCGCAATTTTGGACAGAGAACTAATTGGGCGTAGGATATGAATCCAAAAATATTAAAGCATACCCACAAAGACATTTGGCAATCAACATTAGTAAGACTAACAATGTTGGAATCTTTATTTTCATCAATTTAATATGGATAGGAACTTGATTACATAAATCTTCTACCACAATTATTTTAAGATCACAAAAATTAACACCATAGGGGTAGCTAGCCATAATCATGGGTTTATTCTACATATGAAGACGTATATAACAATCTTAAGAAAAAACTTCAACACATAGGGAATAACATGGAGAAATCACCATAATTCTCACTATTCTTAAAAAATTGATATATAATGGTCACAATGGGTAAAATCACATAGTCCCATGACCAATCTACGTTAAAATTTCCTTATAATGACACAACTTCATTTCAGATTGGAATAAATTCTCTTTCCCAAGCCAATTTATCACTTGGGTTCTAACAACTCTGATTACAATAAAATTCTTAAGCATTGAAAGAAATAAGTCTGCTTACAATAAAATTCTTAAGCATTGAAAGAAATAAGAATGGTGGAATTAGAGAGAATAATTACAATAAACTTCTTAAGCATTAGAAGAAATAATAATGGTGGAATTAGAGAGAATAATAGAATAAAAATACTTGCACACAAAGTAATGATGAATCCTCTATGTCAGACCTTCAATTCTTGAATCATTTTCTCTATTTATTCCTTTACTATTTTAAATTCTGATTTGCTAAGTCTTCCATGAATGAGTATTAAATTTTGTTGTTTTTATCAATTTTTGGAGATGCACATATTCACATACTTTGGTTATAATAAAATCATGACAATGAATTGAGTTATTACACTCATGTTTCCAAATATGAGGTTGTTGTTATATTTTCCAAATATTAATGCAATGATTGTTTATTGTGGAGAACCCATGATCTTCATTTTTTTATATTCTAAATTCACTTATAATAATACTTATAATCACGTATTGAAACAATAATCTATACGAAGTCTTAAGAAACAAGATGAGTTGTGAAGCAACAAGTCCCTTCCAAAAAGGAAGGAATCTAAGCACGTGTAGGATGTGTCTTTTAGAACTTTCATTGATGAGAAGAAAAGGAATATCATGTCTTCAATGTTTTCTCCAAACTAGTCAAACCCCTACTAATACCATCCAAAGAGGCGTTGAATAGCTAATGTTGAATATCGATGTCAATGCCTGACTAGTTACACTAGCGTAAACTTAACTGCTATGACCACAAGGAAGAATCCCTATTTCTATTGTTTCAGTAGCTTAGTTAGAGCTAGGGCCAGTTTCATATCCTCGAGGTCGAGCCACAATTTGACTTATATTAGGGGCGATGCATATAATAGCTAGGTAAGATGATTCTAGAGCCTAACTAGCAACATGCTCAGTACCATGAATAATTCGTATCAGTTATCTGGTAGCCTGACCCCGACGAGCAACTTTTCATAGCTATCATGGATGACCTAATTCAACCAGCCCCTTTGAATCTAGAGAACCATTTTTNTCTAGAGCCTAACTAGCAACATGCTCAGTACCATGAATAATTCGTATCAGTTATCTGGTAGCCTGACCCCGACGAGCAACTTTTCATAGCTATCATGGATGACCTAATTCAACCAGCCCCTTTGAATCTAGAGAACCATTTTTGAATCTACAACTCCTCCTCACACAAATATGAATAATTAAACTCTACTAATTTAACTTAGCAGGCTGGCCTATTAATGCAAGTTGCACAATAGGAGACATAAAAAAAATACATAAATGCAAAATATAAAAACAAGTTTTCCTCTATAAACCATGTAAGTTGAGTGTTGTTTTAAATCAAGAATGGTATTTTGACTAGATTTTGTATACCGATGAAAATGAGAAAAACACGAAATGCAATATGGTGAGTTGGTTGTTGTTTTAAATCGAGAAAGGTATTGACTAGATTTGTTATACGCTAACTTAGATTAACGAATAACAACAAATGACAGTTATATTGACAGGTTGCATTCATTGTTTACGTAATAGGATAAATGGAAATTATAATGATACGTAGCCATTGTTTCCTTTACTTTGAAATTAATATGAATTTATATTAAATCACATATAATTAGTAATTCCAAATGTGAAAAGGTTTTCTGTTTAACCCAATTCATATATGTTTCAGTCGGTGTAACCTCCTAGTGGTTAGGATTCTCATAGGAAGACGAACGTCAACACCTGGTAAGAGTTAGAAAATTTGTTTTTTTGTTGGTCAGGCCATGTTCGTTTTGAATATTTAGGTTTTCTTGATAGGGTTCCAGAATCAGGGTTTTGATAAGTGGGTTTTCATTATTGGCGAGTGTTGTTAATTTTTGTAGTTGCAAATTTTTCAGTCATGCCAAATTTTTCAATTCAGTTTATTGCTGAAAGTACATTTTTGTAGCTGCAAATGCCATAGTTTTCAAGATCATGGAATTTAAAATTAGAGATCAAACACAGGATATTTGCAAATGCCATAGTTTTCAAGATCATGGAATTTAAAATTAGAGATCAAACACAGGATATTTTATGTAACAAACATGGAAAACACTAAAACACAATAACTATATCCCCCTTTCGGATTATGCTATTCAATTGAATTTCAGTCAGACATTTTAAATTCCAAGGATACAATGGAAAAGGCATTTCTCTCCTTAGGATTGATGAGTCAAAAGGGATGTACAAATTTTATGAACATATTGACTTGTTGTCTAGATAAAATAATACCTAAGATATTTCTAATATCTCAAAAAACACATGCTAGTCATAGTTTTATTGATTGAAGTCCTACAGAATGGAACCACAGCTTAGATATAAAGAACTACTAAAGTAAAAATAAAATGTAAAATACACTTTTGAGAACAATGACAGAATGGAAAAATCAGTCATTTCACATTATCGCAGAAACTAAACTAAATTTCTACACTAAAGCATAGTTATGAAAAGGTTTTATTGGAACTGAAACTCTGCAATACATGTTATTGCTAGCTGGTGACATGTGGAGGGAAGGGTTATGGCATGTGGTGACAATGAGTTCTGCTTCAGGTTCCTAGTCTCAGTTTAATCCATTTCAGTGCAAGGATAGTTCCTAGTTTCGACCTCGGGTCCACTTAAAAAGTTTATAGTATTGCTAGTAATTATTCACCATAGACTTGAGTTGGGAAGAGTTACAGGATTTCTTGCTCGTCTTGTTTCTCTCCGGTGACTGCAACATCTTGAAATAAGGAGCCCGCCTTTATTTCTTAGTCATATTTGATTTCTTTCCTCTTTGCTATGGATTGTAGGCCGGAGGCCACATGCACAACATTATAATTCCCATCCTTCCCATTCCTGCAATTCATTACCTTCCCACGTTGCTGCATTAATTCATCTCCCTCCTATTGCTGCATTGTAGATTGGTGAATGTAGTATTGAGAAACCTGTAACTAATAATCAACCTTTGTGTTTTATAAGATGAAGTGAACATAAGAGAAAGAAAAGGAATATAAATGAAGGAATCTAGAGAAAGAAAAAGAATATAGATGGATGAATCCATAGACTTTGTTAGGCCCAATTCATCTTACTATAAGTCACGTTGTCCACATTAGCTAAGAATTTCGTGAATTCTTTGGAAACAACAGCTCTGGAAACGACAATTCTCACAGTGACATCACAGTCGAGCGCAGTGACATCACAGTCGAGAGAAGGCTTGTACTAAGGGGAAAGGGAGGACGATGCATATACTATGATTGATGAGAAGTACAAAAACCAGGGTCATTGAATTACACGGGTTTGTGAGTGAGTGGATTCAATTATGATACAATTCACTAGAGTACATGGACCACCTTTCCACAAAGTACGTAGGTAAAGAAGGTATGTGTGTCTAATTTTTAGAAGATATGTAGTCACGAAGCGACAATGAGCCATTGCATGCAAGGCTAACCCATCATCAAAAGGAAAGTGCAAACCTTTACACATTAAGGCAACGTCATAACAAAAATTTCCCCGAACATAAAATGTTTAAGAACTAATGCTAAGTCCAGAGATAACATTAGTTCATTGAACAAAGATACATGGAAGTTATTTGAAATTTATCCAAAGTTCGCCTCATTCCACCTAGTTATGAGACCTAATAAGAGGAATAATTCATTTATTGGTTGATAAAAATTCATTGGTAGATTTAAAAACATTCTCCATATTTCAAATCAAAACTTAGGGTAAAAATGTAATTAGTTTCTCGGTTCTTGTGTACGAAGCTTCAAATTTTGGCGAGGTGATTACAATAGTCCTTGCAGTTTAAGGGAAGGGACTAATAAACCTCACATCACTTAACTCAAAATTAAGTTACGTGAAAATTCAAGTCATGAGTGTAAAGGAGAATGGATCCCAACCATGAGAAACCTTACCAATAACATCCCTTTCATTAAAAATATGAATACTCAATTTTTATAATCCCTCTTACCAACCTTAGGCTCAGTGTTTCCTATAATGTTATTGGAATAGGGCCACCCCCAAGTTAAGGCTATGAGTCCACAATGATGAATTTTCATGTGGCTAGCTCCAATCCTCTCTCACAACCCAATTCCTAGAATTTGCACTCTTTTCACTCTTACAACAATCCCAATTCATTAGCTCTCTTTCCTCTTCATCCTTCACAACCCAAAGAAGGGGATCCCATTCTCTATCATGTACTCTCTATGGTTATCCCACTTCCTTCTTGGGCTCTAGCATAAACTGGACATGAACTCTCGTCGTTGGAAACTCAAGGGATTCTCAATTGTGGTTAGTTTCCCTCATTGGAAATAATTTTTCCATGCACATGGACATCATTTCTCACAAGGGTTTCTTTCCCATAATATCATCACAAACATGGCATGCTAACTTATCACTCATGCTAGAATATGCCTTTGAATGAATAAAAAAAACTCCCATCATAACCAAAGGTCATGAATTATATTTGTCACATTTTCAACTTTCCATGTGTCTTCCTAAGAATCCCTCGTACTTCACTCGGAAACTCGCTCCAAGGTAAAAAAGGATAATATAATATAAAGGGTTTGGGATTTAGTAACAAAATATTATTATTTACTCCCCCCCCCGCAATCCCCTAAGCCCCTTTTCATTCCTCTCTCATGGAATCCTATCCCCCCATGTTTTTTCCTTCTCTCTCTACATTGAATGATGTATTTTTATTATTAATGTACAATATTTACATATTACATCACTTTTCTCTTGGCCATTCATCATATACACAAATATACCTTGCCAATTTGGGGATCAAAACTAGGGTCTTACATTCCCCTCCCCCTAATTTTGATCCATCTTCGGAGCACATCGCCATACACATATATAATAGTTTTTACATCAAATTTCAAAATAGACACGGGTATTCCTCCTGTATTGAATCTTGCAGCTCCCATATCACTTCTTTAGGGATATAACATGTCCACTAGACCTTTACCTTCTCTATGGATATGCTCTAGAGAACTGTGACCTTCTTGTATATTATATGCACTATATACATCTGAAAGTCTCCTTTGGGCTCCACATGAATCAAAGTCCAATCAATTACATGGTTAGGGTCATGCACACACATTTTCAATAATGATGTAAGAAATACATTATGCACTTTCATGGAAGTAGGAAATGAAGGCATGCATGTAATTGGTCTTGTTCTATCCAATATCTCAAATGGACCACAAATTCTCATTTCTAGCTTGGTGTAGCTTCCTAAGTTCAAATAACTCTTCTTTGGATTCACTTTCAAGAATACATTCTCTCCAATTTTAAATTCCCTTAATGTCCTGCCTTTATCCATGTAACTCCTTTTCCTATCCCATGCTGCCTTTAAATTTTGTTTAATCTTGATAATTTTCTCTTCCATTTTCTTGAAAAAATATGGCCCAAGTACTACTCTATTTGTTGGATTGTCCCAACTCACTAGAGTATTGCATTTTCTACCATATAAAACTTCAAATGGGATCATATTTAATGAAACTTGATATCCATTCTTACATGCAAACTCAACTAAATGCAAGTAGTCCTTCCACTTCGATGGCTTATTCATTACATACATCCTCAACATGTCTTCAATCACATGATTAACTCTCTCTGTATTCCCACCTATTTGTGGATGATAAGTTGTACTAAAATTAAGGTTTGTCCCAAAATATTTGAACAATTCCTTCCAGACGTTTGAAGTAAATTTTGGATCTCTATCTGACACAATTACCTTAGGTAATCCGTCCAACCTCGCAATCTCTTTCATATAAATTTATGCTATATTAGCTACCTTATGACTTAATTTAATTGGAATAAATTGAACGACTTTTGTCAATTTATCCACCAGTACCATTATTGAATCATGTTGTCTTGTTGTATTGGGAAACTTAGTGATAAAATATATGGTTACCACTTCCCATTTCCACTCTATAATTGTCAATGGATATAGAAAACACGTTGAATGTCTATGCTTAGCCTTCACTTTTTAGCATTCAATACATCTAGATATATAATTAGCAACATCATTTTTCATTCCTAGCCAAAAGTATTGGCTTATTAACGTTGCAATTGCCAATGGTCTTCTAGTAACTTGGATGTCCAATATAAGGAACATTATGCATTTATTTTAACACCAACTTTCTTAATTCATAAGACTTAGGAACATACACTTTATTTTTATGCATAATAATTCCATCTTCTTCCAATTTGTACTCTTTATATTTCTGTTGTACTAATTCCTATTGTAATCCTTCCTTTACCTATAGGTAGTGTTCATACGATGTAACAAATTCTAAAATTATGTTATTTAAAACTAACTAACACGTGCCAATGGTTGTAGAATTCATTGCATGTAATATTTTGTTGAGTGCATGAAAAAACTTGTTCTTGTTTTAGTTGATATGTTTGATATCAAAGTCATACTCACTCAAAAATTCTAGCCATCTTTTTTGCTTGGAACTTAAAATTTGTTGTTCAAATAAATATTTCAGACCACTGTGGTCTATCCTTAATTCAAAATTTATTCCCATTTAAGTAATGCCTCCACATTTTAAATGCATGAACTATGGATGCAAGATCCAAGTCACGTGTAGCATAATTCCTTTCCTGCACATTTAAGATTTCTAGACTCATAACAAATCACATGTCCATTTTGAGTAATAATTCCACCAAGTCCCTCTTTGCATGTATCTATACATACCAAAAAATATTCATTTGGATATGCAATCTTGAGAATTGGTGCACTAGTGAGCAATTCCTTGAATAATTAGAATATTTCTTCACACTTTGGTGTCCATTCAAATTTAATTCCTTTATTTTGCAAATATGTAATGGGATGAACAATCTTGGAGAATCCCTCTATGAATCTCTTATAGTATCCAACAAGCCACATGAATCACCTTAGCTCAGTTATGTTCTTAGGTGTTGGCCATCCTCTAATAGCTTCAATCTTATTTGGATCCACTACTATCCCTTACTATGAAATTATGTGTAACAAGCAATGGATCTGCCTAGGATAAAAGGAACACTTACTTAACTTGCTATATAATTGATGCTCTGTTAGCACTTGTAATACCAATTCCAGGTGTTGTTCACTCTCTTCCTTTGACTTGTAATAAATAAGAATGGAATCCATGAATATAACGACAAACTTATCCTCATAATTTATGAATATACTATTCATTAAGAACATGAAGGTAGTTGGTGCATTGGTAAGTCCAAATGGCACCACTATAAATTCATGTCCATACCTGGGTCTAAACGTTGTCTTTCTATTGTCTTCATCCTTTATCCTTTCCTGATGGTATATTGACCTCAATTCTATCTTTGAAAAGATCTTGTCTCCTCTTAGTTGATCAAACAAATAATCAATTCTAGGTAGATGATATTTATTCCTCACTGTGACTTTGTTTGGACGTCTAAAATCAATTACAACCTCAAAGTTCCATCTTTCTTCTTCGCAAATATTACTAGAGATCCCCAAGGTGAGACACTTGGGTGTATGTAACCCTTCTTTAACAATTCTTCTAATTTCATTTGCAACTTCTTCAATTTTGGTGTGCTAATTCTATATGGAATATTTGATACTAGCACAACTCTAGACATTAAATCAATGGAGAAATCTATATCTCTTTTTGGTGGTAAGCTTGGTATTTCTTCAAACACATTTTCAAACTCTTACAACACTATAAAGTTTTAAATACTTGGTCTTGTGCTATTAATTGGCTCTTCCACATGACCTACATACAATTGGCACCCTTTCCAAAAGCATCTCTTCAATTGTAAGGATGAAATCTACCTTATAGAAATAGGTCTTGGAATTCCTTCCATTGTCCTCTACTTCCCTTCTTCATCAAGAACATTAAAAGTCTTGTTATGGCAATCTAAAGTAGCATGATGCACATCAACCAATCCATTCCAACAAGGACATCGTATGATCCAAGAGGTATTGTGTTTAGATCTACAATAGTATTGACACCATTCATATCTAATGGACAAGTTTTGACAATCTCATTAATTTTCCTTTTGGTTCTAGTAGCTAGTTGAACCAACTATGGTTTCTCATGATTACTCCTCTTCAAATGAAAAATTCCAACCAAATTAGGGGCAACGCAAGTATGAATTTCTTCTGAATCAATTAAAATTCCAATAGGATGATTTGCAATATTACCTTCCACTTCAATCATGTTTCATTGATAGTCCGCCTATCAATTTTCCAAGGCTACATATATTTTTGAGATGTTTCTTCCCAAATATTCCACTCTAGTTTCCTCTTGTAGGTTGTGCACGTTCCTCATTATATATCATTTATGAGGATAGTCTTTGTACAAGTGCTATCCTTTACATCCCCAACATTTAATTAGTGTCCTTTCCCTTTTTCCAAGGATTCAACCACCTTAGATTCACTTTGAGCTTGCTAAATTTGTCGAAGCATATTAGGATTGTTCTTGATGAGAGGAGGCTTGAATCCTTTCTTTATCTGATCCAATTTTTCCTTCTTCTTTTCTTTCCAATAATTCTGAAAAAAATATTTTCCTTTGTTCTGATTTTATAGGTACTTGTCCTTCCTAATGGTCTCTCCAGAGTCTTAGGTTCATCAAATTGGGTCTTGTTTTTGTAAAATGATGGAATTCCACTTAATAACCTTTGTATATTCACCTTCGCTTCCTTAATAAATCCCACATATCTCAGCAACTCCAGAAACTTCTATCCATATTCCTCCATGGTCATGTTTCCCAACCTGAGTTCAAAGAACTCTTACATCTTCTTGTCATAGTATTTCTATGAAAGATGTTGCTACTGGAAATATTTCCTAAACTACTTCTGAGAAATCCTCTTCTCATTGATGTGCTTAAATTTCTTCAACTGATCCCACCACATAGAAGCATTTCCTTGTAGATGATACATAACAATTATAGATTCTAGATTGGATGTGTAGCTATACAACTGAAAATACTTTCCTATCCCTAGAAACTAAGCTTCAACATCCTATCCCATTCTATTTTCACCATCAAAAGTTGGTGAATTAATCTTCCTAATATCCCCTTGCACATTTTCTTGTTCATGTCTTCTTCTCTAATCTCTAAATGGGGACACTTATGGGATACTCTTTGATTCTTGATATGTTTATGAATTTTTAGTTGAATGTGTTGGTGAATAATGATGCCTTTGAGTTCTGGTAGTACTTCTTGAGTGTTTGGATATTCTATGGATATTTTATGGATATTCCTCCTTGTAAGAGCTTTGTCTGCTTCTTCATGCATTGAATATGATCCAATCCTTTTTTTCCTTTGCAACTAAGTTAAACTCTATAAAAACTAAGTGTTTACTGATTTTGTTCCTCCTTGGATTTTAACAGCCTCTCATTATCAACTATGTAACTTTGCACCTCCATATTCAAACTCCTCATGGTTTCTACCAAACCCGATGGCTCTATTCTGTCTCTATGTCCATTAGAATATGTCTCTTCATTTCCCATACTAATATTCAAGATCTTAACTTCTTCTTTATGATTGTAAGATCCATGTGCATCTTCCATGTCTCCTCCTCAATGTTGTTATTCAATTCCGATCCTTACTTGTTCTTGGTGCAGCACTGATTTTACAAGAATTGTGCATTTAAAAAAAACTATTAGATACACTTCATTTTGAGATGTATAACATTTATTTCAAATTATGGAAATTATGCACATTGTAAATTTTTTCCAATCAAGGCTACATGTCCTTATTCTTCTTAATTTATGAAGAAACCCGAAGCACTTATCTAGTTTCTAAGTGTTCATACGCATCATCCTATTAATTATATTTCCAATGACTATACTCATGCCCCAATATGAGTTCATACCTCAAATTAATAGCTCTAAAAAATCACTAATTTGGCCCATTTTTTGCACTTGTTTCATTGGTACAATCAAGCTCAGAGGTCAACTTCTGCCACCTATAGAAAAAAATATAGTGAGAACCATTTTTTTTAATATCGAGTGTAGACAATATTTATGATGGTAAGTACACATAAATTTCCATATTAGTGATTTGATTCTTGCATCAATTTAGAATTGTCTACTTTGCCCCTTTTTCACTTTCTCTAGACTTAGAATTTTTTGTTGAAATCACTATTTCTCAAATGGAGAAAAACTAGAAGAACTTTTTTAGGAAAAAGTTGTCTATATTGTTGAGGAGATAAGATATTAACTACAATTTATTTTCTAGATTGATGACCTTGGGTACCTTTTTCTCCCTTGAAGATTAAAAATATAACTAAAAAGTCTCTTAGAATAGCGGATTTTGGCCTGTTTCTACATCTCGATTCCAAACACTTTGGAATATGGCCAAAATATCCATTGGATGTCTTCATTCTTACTCCTATAACCCACTTTTCAAGTTTCATCTATAACAAGGCCTTTATCAGTGGGTACCACTATGTTTTTAAAAAACTATTAATCTACAATTCTAGAGTTCTATAGTAGAATTTGCCATTGACCCTCATTACCACTTTTATGGTCCTCCTCACTGCAAACATACCCCTAAAATTTCACCTAATTTTGACTTAATTTGCTCATATTTATGGCCAAAATAATATTTTGTCTCTAGATATTTTTTAAACATAACTTTATCTTGCTGACATTGCATCTTTACTGACATATCATGACACATGCCTTCTAATCTGGTAAGAGGGTCCTATGTGTCATAATTCATTCCTGCCATGCCACCTCCCTTGCCTCTTGACCTATTATATTAGTCCTTAATGACATTCCCTTTTATCTCCCTTTACACTTTGCATTATCAAATTTGTGGGCCACTTGCACCCCTTTGTCCTTATCTACCACTTGGTTGATCTAACAAGTTGAGATCATTTCAAGGAATAAAGTGATTAGAGTTTAACGGACTTCACGTGCTTTGAAATATCCAACGACATCCATTGGATGTGATATGATAGTTAATATTTACTTCAGAACAATAAGTGCTCAATCTATATCGGGGTCTTTACATCTTGAAATATCCAATGATAGACATACTTCTTGATACAACAATCCATATTTGTTTTAGGGTGGGAAGTTATTAATGAATAACAAGGAGACTCACCTTTTAAATGAATCTTGGGATGACACATGTACAAATGGAATTTTTGGAATAATGGAAAAGTGGTTTTCGATATTGCCTTATGAACCCCAAAATTGATTTTATGACTCAGCTACCCCACCATCGTGGAGCCTTCCTCGTGTCTACCACTTGAAAAAATTGACTCCACTTAGTAGCACCTTGACACCTCCATGTCACCCTACTAGTCCATGTCAATAGTATAAGCACACGTCACTAGTACGGTTCACGTCATGTTTTTGTTATCCATCTAGATTTGGATTTGTTTGTTAATTTCCTCCACATAGCCACCATGAATTCTCTAGAATTGGCTTCTACAACTCATCCATTCTATGTATCAATTTTGTGTTAGCATATGAACTTCATCTCACATTTGTTTGGAAATTTCATATCCATGATTTATTTATTTATTTTCTAATTACACCTCTACATCTCTTTTCCACATAAATATTTTATCAAACATGTAATATGTAAGTTGCAGTCTCTTCCCAATGTTCATTAAGAGATTTCATTAAACACTTTACAAACAACCTGCAATTTCTTCATATACAGGTTGAATTCTGGCCCATACAACCACAATGTTGTACCTAGTAGCTTTGAGACCACTTTGTGATGTACCCTGTACCTTCTATCAATTGTTGAGGATACACGGTACTTCTTGAAAGTGCATTTTTCATTTTACTCCTTGCTTTGATACCATTTTGTAACGTACCCAATACCCTTTGTCAACCATTGAGGATATGGCGTACTTATTTGAATCACAATTTTTCTATGTCTTTTCTTTCTCTAACACCATAATCCATTATACCTACTATTAATGAATGATTGCATGCACACATGATAATGCAGACTCATGCAATAAAAATTACTTAGTCATATATACCAATATAGATTCATACATGTATGTAAAATGAACAACATTAAATTCATAACATAAACACCATTAAATTCAACATAAGCATAAATAATCCATAACACTTATCTTTAAGGAAATAAGACACCAACTGGTTGTAGACGAAGGGTGTTTCACCCAAGATAGGCTTTTTGTTTCCTATAATATTTATTCAATAGGGCCACCTCCAATTTGAGGCTATGAGTCCACAAGGAAGAATTTTTCTATGGCTAGCTCTAATCCTCTCACACATGCCAATTCATGGAATTTGCACTAGGTTCACTATTATAGAAATCCTAACTCACCAACTCTCTTTCCTCTTCAACCTACAGAACCCAAAGAATATGATCTCCTTCTTTTCCATGTAGTATCTCAGGCTATCCCACTTCTTTCTCAGGCTCCAACACAGATTGGCCAGGAAATCTCTCTACTGGAAAGTCAAGGGATTCTCTGATGTGATTAGTTTTCCTCATTGGAAATAATTTTCCCATGCACACAGACATAATTTATCAAAGGTATTTATTTCCAAAAATATCATCACAGACATGGCATTGTAACTTAGCACTCAAACCAATTTATCCTTTCGAATGAGTGGTAAAAAGGCCCACCATAACCAAAGTTCATGAATTATATTTGCATGTTTTCAACTTGCCATGTGTATAATATGAGATAAAAGATTTGAGATTTAGTAATAAAAAATCATTATTTACTTTAGCCTCCCTTGAGCCCCTAATCCTCTTTTCATTCCTCTTTTGTGAAATCATAACCCCCCATGTTTTATCCTTCTTTGTCTATACTCGGTGATGTATTTTTATTATCAATGTAAAATATTTTCATATTACATTGCTTGGCCCTTGACCATTCATCGTATACAAAAATATAGATTGCTAATATGGGGATCAAAACTAAGGTGTTACACCCTCTACGATTGTATTTCCTTCTCTCTTCTCTAAAATATCTATCTTCTTGAACTAACAATCCTTTTCATGATGTTCATTCCTCTTACAATAAACATGTTGAATAAAGAGTTGTGTTGGACTTGAACCATTTGTTAGCTTTAGAATATACTTCTTTTGCTTATGGTTCTTTATGGGATATTTTGGTTCTTCCTTACTATCATAGATTGACCCTAGTTTAGATTTTATAAGATCCCAACAAAATCCCTCTAAAACTATCGGCCCCTCTGGGAGACCAGAAGGCAACACAACACACAGAGTGTACTATGTAGTCTCATCTGAGATAGCTCTATGGGTGTCTACAATACTCAGGTGTTTACAACCAGGGAATGAGTAGAAATTTGCGGTTGTGCTTTGTAATATTTATTCTTTCATTCTAACATCTAACTATAACAATCATTTTATCCATGCATGTGGAATACCAAATCTACCATTTCATTCATTCATCTAACATTCAACATTTAACAACAAATAAAGACGCATACATTCATTCACATAATCCAGGTGTTACCGTGGTTCACCCACTCCTGGGATACTTTAACCCACTCTTGTAGTTTATTGTGGAAAGCACATTCCTGCTTAGTGACGACATGTTAAAGAAAATATAACATTTAGAGGAAATATGTTAATTATAGTGATAATAGTTTTCAATATCATGGCATTTAAAATTAGAGATCAAACAAGGGATATTTTATGTAACAAACATGGAAAACACTAAAACGCAATAACTATATCCCCCTTTCAGATTTTGCTATTCAACTGAATTTCAGTCACACATTTTAAATTCTAAGGATACAATGGAAAAGGCATTGCTCTCCTGAGGATTGATGAGTCAAAAGGGATGGACATATTTTATGAACATATTGACTTGTTGTCCAGATAAAATAATACCTAAGATATTTCTAATATCTCAAAAAATAGTCATAGCTTTATTGATCAAAGTCTTACAGAATGGAACCGAAGCTTAGATATAAATCATACTAAAGTAAAAATAAAATGTAAAATACATGTTTGAGAACAATGAGAGAACGAAAAAATCAGCCATTTCGCATTATTGCAAAAACTAAACTAAATTTATGCATTAAAGCATAGTTTTGAAAATGTTTTATTGGAACTAAAACTCTGTAATACACGTTATCGTTGGTTGGTGACATGTGGAGGGAATGGTTATGGAATGTGGAGACAATGAGTTCTTCTTTCGGTTCCTATTCTAGTTTTAATCCATTCCAGTGCAAGGATAGTTCCTAGATTCAACCTCATGTCTACTTAAAAAATTTACAGTATTGCTAGTAATTATTCACCATAGACTTGAGTTGGGAAGAGTTGGGAAGAGTTACAAGATTTATTTCTTGTCTCATTGCTCTCCAGTGACTGCAACATCTTGAAATAAGGAGCCCTCCTTTCTTTCTTAGTCATATTTAATTCATTTCCTCTTTGCTATGGATTGTTGGATGGAGGCCACATGCACAACATTATAATTCCCATCCTTCCCATTCCTACAATTCCTTACCTTCCCACATTGTTGCATTAATTCCTCTCCCTCTTGTTGTTGCATCATAGATTGGTGAATGTAGTATTGAGAAACCTGTAATGAATAATCAACCTTTGTGTTTTATAAGATGAAGTGAACATAAGAGAAATAAAATGAATATAAATGAAGGAATCTAGAGAAAGAAAATGAATATAGATGAAGGAATCCATAGACTTTGTTAGGCCCAATTCATCTCACCGTAATTCATGTTGCCACATTAGCTAAGAATTCCATGAATTCTATGGAAACAACAACTCTAGCAACGACAGTGACATCTGAATGAGAACTAGTTTTCTTGTTCGATCCGAGAGAAGGCTTGTACTGAGGGGAAAGGAAGGAAGATGCATCTACTATGATTGATGAGAAGTACAAAAAGCAGGGTCACTAAATTACACAGGTTCCTGAGTGAGTGGATTCAATTATAATACAATTCACCAGAGTACAGGCACCACCTTTCCACAAACTAAGTAGGTAAAGATATATAGTCACGAAGCAACAATGAACCATTTCATGCAATGCTGACACATCATCAAAAGTAAATTGCAAACCTTTACACATCAAGTCAATGTCATAACAAAAACTTCCCCTAACATAAAATGTTTAAGAACTAATGTTAAGTTCAGAGATAACATTAGTTCATTGAACCAAGATTCATGGAATTTTTTTGAAATTTATCCAAAGTCCACTTCATTCCACCTCATTATGAGACCAAATAAGAGGAATAATTCATTTATTGGTTGATTAAAAGTCACTGGTAGATTTAAAAACATTCTCCATATTTTAAAGAAAAAGTTAGGGTAAAAATATAATTAGTATCTCGGTTCTTGTGTACAAAGCCTAAAATGTTGCGAGTTGATTACAATAGTCCCTAGAGCTTAAGGGAAGGGACTAATAAACCTCACATCACTTAACTCAAAATTACGTTACGTGAAAATGCAAGTCATGAGTCTAGAGGAGAATGGAGCCCAACCATGAGAAACCTTACCAATAACATCTCTTTCATTAAAAATATGAATGCTCAATTTTTATAATCCTTCTTACCAAACTTGGGCTCATTGTTTCCTATAATGTTATTGGAATAGGGCCACCCCCAAGTTAAGGCTATGATTCCACAATGATGAATTTTCCTGTGGCTAGCTCTAATCCTCTCAGATAACTCAATTCCTAGAATTTGCACTCTTTTCACTCTTACAACAATCCCAATTCACTAGCTCTCTTTCCTCTTCATCCTACACAACCCAAAGAAAGGGATTCCATTCTCTATCATGTACTCTCTATGGTTATCCCACTTCCTTATTGGGATCTAGCATAAACTGGACATGAACTCTCCCTGTTGGAAACTCAAGGGATTCTGAATTGTGGTTAGTTTCCCTCGTTGGAAATAGTTTTCCCATGCACATGGACATCATTTCTCACAAGGGTTTCTTTCCCATAATATCATCACAAACATGGCATGGTAACTTAACACTTATGTCATAATATACCTTTGAATGAATAGAAAAAACTCCCATCATAACCAAAGGCCATGAATTATATTTGTCACATTTTCAACTTTCCATGTGTCTTCCTAAGAAGCCCTCATACTTCACTGGGAAACTCACTTCAAGGTAATAAAGGATAATATATGAGATAAATGACTTAGGATAATATAAGATAAAGGGTTTGTGATTTAGTAACAAAATATCATTATTTTCTCCCCCCTATCCCCTAAGCCCCTTTTCATTCCTCTCTCATGGAATCCTATCCCCCCATGTTTTTTCCTTCTTTGTCTACATTAAATGATGTATTCATATTATTAATGTACAATATTTAAATATTACATCACTTATCCCTTGGCCATTCATCATATACACAAATATACCTTGCCAATTTGGGGATCAAAACTAGGGTCTTACATTCCCCTCCCCCTAATTTTGAACCATCTTCGGAGCACATCACCATGCACATATATAATAGTTTTTACATCAAATTTCAAAATAGACGCAGGTATTGCTCCTGCATTGCATCTTGTAGCTCCCATATCACTTCTTTAGGGATATAACAGATCCACTAGACCTTTACCTACTCTATGGATATGCTCCAGAGAATTGTGACCTTCATGTTTAGTATATGCACTAGATACATTTGGAAGTCTCCTTTGGGCTCCACATGAATCAAAGTCCAATCAATTACATGGTTAGGGTCATGCACATAATTTTTCAATAATGACGTAAGAAATACATTATTCACTTTCATGGAAGTAGGAAATGCAAGCATGCATGCAATTGGTTTTGTTCTATCCAATATCTCAAATGGGCCACACATTCTCACTTCTAGCTTGGTGTAGCTTCCTAAGTTCAAAGAACTCTTCTTTGGATTCACTTTCAAGAATACATTCTCTCCAATTTCAAATTCCCTTAATGTCCTTCCTTTATCCCTGTAACCCCTTTTCCTATCCCATGCTTCCTTTAAATTATGTTTAATCTTGATAATTTTCTCTTCCATTTCCTTGAAAAAATATGGCCCAAGTACTAGTCTATTTTTTGGATTGTCCCAACTCACTAGAGTATTTCATTTTCTACCATATAAAACTTCAAATGGGATCATATTTAATGAAACTTGATATCCATTCTTATATGCAAACTCAACTAAATGCAAGTAGTCCTTCCACTTCGATGGCTTATTCATTACATACATCCTCAACATGTCTTCAATCACTTGATTAACTCTCTCTGTCTGCCCATCAATTTGTGGATGATAAGTTGTACTAAAATTAAGGTTTTTCCCAAAATCTTTGAACAATCCCTTCCAAAAGTTTGAATTAAAGTTTGGATCTCTATATGACACAAATAGCTTAGGTACTCCATGCAACCTCACAATATCTTTCATATAAATTTATGCTATATTAGCTACCTTATGACTTAATTTAATTGGAATAAATTGAACGACTTCTATCAATTTATCCACCGGTACCATTATTGAATCATGTTGTCTTCTTGTATTGGGAAACTTAGTGATAAAATCTATGGTTACCACTTCCCATTTCCACTATGGAATTGTCAATGGATATAGAAAACATGTTGGGTGTCTATGCTTAGCCTTCACTTTTTAGCATTCAATACATCTGGATATATAATTAGCAACATCATTTTTCGTTCCTAGCCAAAATTATTCGCTTATTACCGCCGCAATTTCCAATGGTATTCTAGTAACTTGGATGTCCAATATAAGGAACATTATGCATTTCTTTGAACACCAATTTTCTTAATTCATAAGACTTAGGAACATACACTTTATTTTTATGCATAATAATTCCATCTTCTTCCAATTTTTACTCTTTATATTTTCGTTGTACTAATTCCTATTGTAATCTTTCTTTTACCTATAGGTAATGTTCATACGAGGTAACAAATTCTAAAATTATGTTCTTTAAAACTAATTAACACATGCCAATGGTTGTAGAATTCATTGCATGTACTCTTTTTTTGAGTGCATCAACAACCTTGTTCTTTTTTCAGTTGATATGTTTGATATCAAAGTCATACTCACTCAAAAATTCTAGCCATCTTTTTTTCTTGGAACTTAAAATTTGTTGTTCAAATAAATATTTCAGACCATTGTGGTCTATCCTTAATTCAAACTGTATTCCCATTTAAGTAATGCCTCTACATTTTAAATGCATTAACTATGGCTGCAAGATCCAAGTCATGTGTAGCATAATTCCTTTCCTGCACATTTAAGCTTTCTAGACTCATAAAAAATCGCATGTCCATTTTTATTAATAACTCCACCAAGTCCTTGGTTGCATGTATCTATACATACCACAAAATATTCATTTGGATATGAAATATTGAGAATTGGTGCATTAGTGAGCAATTCCTTGAATAATTGGAAGATTTCTTCACACTTTGGTGTCCATTCAAATTTAATTCCTTTTTTTTGCAAAGATGTAATGGGATGAATGATCTTGGAGAATCCCTCTATGAATCTCTTATAGTATCCAACAAGCCACATGAATCACCTTACCTCAATTATTTTCTTAGGTGTTGGTCATCCTCTAATAGCTTCAATCTTCTTTGGATCCTCTACTATCCCTTCCTATGAAATTATGTGTCACAAGTAATAGATCTGCCTATGATAAAAGGAACACTTACTTAACTTGGCATATAATTGATTCTCTCTTAGTATTGCTAATAATTGATTCTGTCATATAGTATTGCTAGTAATTATTCACCATAGACTTGAGTTGGGAAGAGTTACAGGATTTCTTGCTCGTCTCGTTGCTCTTTGGTGACTGCAACATCTTGAAATAAGGAGTGTTCCTTTATTTCTTAGTCATATTCGATTTCTTTCCTCTTTTCTACAATCCTGGAGGCCATATGCACAACATTTTAATTCCTAGCCTTCCCATTCCTGCAATTCCTTACCTTCCCGTGTTGTTGCATTAATTCCTCTCCCTCATGTTGTTGCATCGTAGATTGGTGAACGTAGTATTGAGAAACCTATAATGAATAATCAACCTTTGTGTTTTATAAGATGAAGTGAACATAAGAGAAAGAAAAGGAATATAAATTAAGGAATCTAGAGAAAGAAAAAGAATATAGATGAAGGAATCCATAAACTTTGTTAGGCCCAATTCATCTCACCGTAAGTCACATTGTCCACATTAGCTAAGAATTCCACGAATTCTCTAGAAACAATAGCTCTGGCAACGACAACTCTCGCAGTGGCATCTGAATGCAAGCTAGTTTTCTTGTTCAAGTCAAGAGAAGGCTTGTACTGAGGGGAAATGGAGGATGATGCATCTACTAAGATTGATGAGAAGTACAAAAACCAGGGTCACTGAATTACACAGGTACGTGAGTGAGTGGATTCAATTATGATACAATTTACCATAGTACAGGGACCACCTTTCCACATAGTAGGTAGGTAATGAAGGTATGTGTTTCTGATTCTTAGAAGTGATATAGTCATGAAGTGATATTGAGCCATTGCATGCAAGGCTGACACATCATCAAAAGGAAAGTGCAAACCTTTGCACATTAAGGCAATGTCATAACAAAAATTTCCCCTAACATAAAATGTTTAAGAACTAATGCTAAGTCCAGAGATAACATTAGTTCATTGAACAAAGACACATGGAAATTCTTTGAAATTTATCCAAATTCCACTTCATTCCACCTTGTTATGAGACCAAATAAGAGGAATAATTTGTTTATTGGTTGATAAAAAGTCACTGGTAGATTTAAAAACATTCTCCATATTTTAAAGAAAAACTTAGGGTAAAAACATTATTAGTATCTCAGTTCTTGTGTACGAAGCCTAAAATTCATGTGAGGTGATTACAATAGTCCTTGTACCTTTAGGGAAGGGACTAATAAACCTCACATCACTTAACTCAAAATTAAGTTACGTGAAAATGCAAGTAATGAGTGTAGAGGAGAATGGATCCCAACCATGAGAAACCTTATCAATAACATCCCTTTCATTAAAAATATAAATTCTCATTTTTTATAATCCTTCTTACCAACCTTGGGCTCATTGTTTCCTATAATTTTATTGGAATAGGGCCACCCCCAAGTTCATTCTATGAGTCCACAATGATGAATTTTCCCGTGGCTAGCTCTAATCCTCTCACATAACCCAATTCCTAGAATTTGCAGTCTTTTCACTCTTACAACAATCCCGATTCACTAGCTCTCTTTCCTCTTCATCCTACACAACCCAAAGAAGGGGATCCCATTCTCTATAATGTACTCTCTATGGTTATCCCACTTCCTTATTTGGCTCTAGCATAAACTAGACATGAACTCTCGTTGTTGGAAACTCAAGGGATTCTCAATTGTGGTTAGTTTCCCTCATTGGAAATAGTTTTCCCATCCACATGGACATCATTTCTCACAACGGTTTATTTCCCATAAAAGCATCACAAACATGGCATGGTAACTTAGCACTCATGCCAGAATATGCCTTTGAATGAATAGAAACAACTCCCATCATAACCAAAGGTCATGAATTATATTTTTCACATTTTCAAGTTTCCATGTGTCTTCCTAAGAATCTCTCGTACTTCACTGGGAAACTCACTCCAAGGTAATAAAGGATAATACATGAGATAAATGACTTAGGATAATATAATATAAAGGTTTTGGGATTTAGTAACAAAATATTATTATTTACTCCCCACCCCCCGCCCCCCATCCCTTAAGCCCCTTTTTCATTCCTCTCTCATGGAATCCTATCCCCCAATGTTTTTTCCTTCTCTGTCTACAGTCAATGATATATTTTTATTATTAATGTACAATATTTACATATTACATCACTTTTCCCTTGGCCATTCATCATATACACAAATATACCTTGCCAATTCAGGGATCAAAACCGAGGTCTTACATTCGCCTCCCCCTAATTTTGAACCATCTTTGGAGCACATCACCATGCACATATATAATAGTTTTTACCTCAAATTTCAAAATAGACGCAGGTATTCCTCCTGCATTGCATCTTTCAGCTCCCATATCACTTCTTTAGGGATATAACAGGTCCACTAGACCTTTACCTACTCTATGGATCTGCTCTAGAGAATTGTGACCTTCCTGTTTAGTATATGCACTGGATACATCAAGAAGTCTCCTTTGGGATCCACATGAATCAAAGTCCAATCAATTACATGGTTAGAGTCATGCACATACTTTTTCAATAATGATGTAAGAAATACATTATGCACTTTCATGGAAGTAGGAAATGCAAGCATGGATGCAACTAGTCTTGTTCTATCCAATATCTCAAATGGACCACAAATTCTCATTGCTAGCTTGGTGTAGCTTACTAATTTCAAAGAAATCTTCTTTGGATTCACTTTCAAGAATACATTCTCTCCAATTTTAAATTCCCTTAGTGTCCTGCCTTTATCCATGTAATGCCTTTTCCTTTTCCATGCTTCCTTTAAATTTTGTTTAATCTTGATAATTTTCTCTTCCATTTCCTTGAAAAAATATGGCTCAAGTACGACTCTATTTTTTGGATTGTCCCAACTCACTAGAGTATTGCATTTTCTACCATATAAAGCTTCAAATGGGATCATATTTAATGAAACTTGATATCCATTCTTATATGAAAACTCAAATAAATGGAAGTAGTCCTTCCACTTCCATGGCTTATTCATTACATACATTCTTAACATGTCTTCAATCACTTGATTAACTCTCTATGTCTTCCCATCTATTTGTGGATGATAAGTTGTACTAAAATTAAGGTTTGTCCCAAAATATTTGAACAATCCCTTCCAAAAGTTTGAAGTAAAGTTTGGATCTCTATCTGACACAATTACCTTAGGTACTCCATGCAACCTAGCAATCTCTTTCATATAAATTTATGCTATATTAGCTACCTTACGACTTAATTTAATTGGAATAAATTGAACGACTTTTGTCAATTTATCGACTGGTACCATTATTGAATCATGTTGTCTTGTTGTATTGGTAAACTTAGTGATAAAATCTATGATTACCACTTCCTATTTCCACTCTGGAATTGTCAATGGCTATAGAAAACACATTGGATGTCTATGCTTAGCCTTCACTTTTTAGCATTCAATACATCTGGATATATAATTAGCAACATCATTTTTCGTTCCTAGCCAAAAGTATTGGCTTCTTACCGCTGCAATTTCCAATGGTTTTCTAGTAACTTGGATGTCCAATATATGGAACATTATGCATTTCTTTTAACACTAGTTTTCTTATTTCATAATACTTTATTTTTATGCATATAATTCCATCTTCTTCCAGTTTTTACTCTTTATATTTCCGTTGTACTAATTCATATTGTAATCCTTCCTTTACCTATAGGTATGTTCATATGAGGTAACAACTTCTAAAATTATGTTCTTTAAAACTAATTAACAAGTCCCAATGGTTGTAGAATTCATTGTGTGTACTCTTTTGTTGAGTGCATCAAAAACCTTGTTCTTTTTTCAATTGATATGTTTGATATCAAAGTCATACTCACTCAAAAATTCCAACCATCTTGTTTTCTTGGAACTTAAAATTTGTTGTTCAAATAAATATTTCAGACCACTCTGGTCTATCCTTAATTCAAACTTTGTTCCCATTTAAGTAAAGCCTCCATATTTTAAGTGCATGACCTATGGCTTCAAGATCCAATTCATGTGTGGCATAATTCCTTTCCTACACATTTAAGCTTTCTAGACTCATAACAAATCACATGTCCATTTTGAGTAATAACTCGACCAAGTCCCTTTTTGCATGGATATATACATACCACACAATATTCATTTGGATATGCAATCTTGAGAATTGGTGCACTAGTGAGCAACTCCTTGAATAATTGGAAGATTTCTTCACACTTTGGTGTCCATTCAAATTTAATTCCTATCTTTTGCAAATATGTAATGGGATGAGCGATCTTGGAGAATCCCTCTATGAATCTCCTGTAGTATCCAACAAGCCAGATGAATCACCTTAGCTTAGTTATGTTCTTAGGTATTGGAAATCCTCTGATAGCTTCAATCTTCTTTGGATCCACTACTATCCCTTCCTATAACATTCTGTGTCGCAAGTAATGGATCTGCCTATGATAAAAGGAACACTTTCTTAACTTGGCATATAATTGATTCTCTCTTAGAACTTGTAATACCAATGCCAGGTGTTGTTCACTCTCTTCCTCTGAATTGGAATAAATAATAATTCCATCCATGAATACAATGACAAACTTATCCTTGTAATTTCTGAATATACTATTCATTAAGCACATGAAGGTAGTTGGTGCATTGGTAAGTACAAATGGCACCACTAGAAATTCATGTCCATACCTGGGTCTAAAAGTTGTCTTTCTAATGTCTTCATCCTTTATCCTTACCTGATAATAGATTGACCTTAAGTCTATATTTGAAAATATCGTGTCTCCTCTTAGCTGATCAAACAAATAATCAATTCTAGGTAGATGATATTTATTCCTCACTATGACTTTGTTTGGTTGTCTAAAACCAATTACAACCTCAAAGTTCCATCTTTCTTCTTCACAAAATTACTGGATATCCCCAAGGTGAGACACTTGGGTGTATGTAACCCTTCTTTAACAATTCTTCTAACTGCATTTGCAACTTCTTCAATTTTGGTGTGCTAATTCTATATGGAATCTTTGATACTAGCACAACTCTAGACATTAAATCAATGGAGAAATATATATCTCTTTTTGGTGGTAATCTTGGTATTTCTTCAAACACATTTTCAAACTCTTGCAACAGTATAATTTTTTCAAGACTTAGACTTGTGCAATTAGTTGGCTCTTCCACATGACCTACATATAATTGGCACCCTTTCCAAAATCATCTCTTCAATTGTAAGGATGAGATCTCCCTTATAGAAATAGGTCTTGGAATTCCTTCCATTGTCCTCTACTTCCCTTCTTCATCAAGAACATTAAAAGTCTTGTTATGGAAATCTAAAATAGCATGATGCACACCAACCAATCCATTCCAACAAGGACATCCGATTATCCAAGAGATATTGTGTTTAGATCTACAATAGGGTTGACACCATTCATATCTAATGGACAAGTTTTGACAATCTCATTAATTTTCCTTTTGGTTCTAGTAGCTAGTTGAACCAACTATGGTTTCTCATGATTTCTCCTCTTCAAATGAAAAATTCCAAACAAATTAGGGGTGATTAAAATGTCAATAGGATGGTTTTCAATATTACCTTCCACTTCAATCATGTTTGATTTATAGTTCACCTGTCAATTTTCCAAGGATACATATATTTTTGGGATGTTTCTTCCCACATGTTCCACTCTAGTTTCCTCTTGCAGGTCATGCACGTTCCTCATTCTATCTCCTTTATGAGGATAGTATTTGTACAAGTGCTATGCTTTATATCCCCAACATTTAATTAGTGGCCTTTCCCTTTTTCCGAGGATTCAACCACCTTAGATTCACTTTGAGATTGCTAAATTTGTTGTTGCATATTAGGATTGTTCTTGATGAGAGGAGGCTTGAATCCCTTCTTTATCTAATCCAATTTCTTCTTCTTCTTATCTTTCCAATAATTATGAAAAGTTTATTTTCCTTTGTTTTGATCATATAGGTACTTGGCCTTCCTAATGGTCTCTCCGGAGTCTTAGGTTCATCAAATTGGGTCTTGTCTTTGTAAAATTATGGAAGTCCACTTACGAACCTTTGTATATTCACCTTCACTTCCTTAATAAATCCCACATATCTCAACAGCTCCAGAAAATTCTTTCCATATTCCTCCATGGTCATGTTTCCCAAGCTGAGTTCAAAGAACTCTTGCATCTTCTTGTCATAGTATTTATCTGAAATATGTTTCTACTGGAAATATTTCCTAAACTACTTCTGAGAAATCCTCTTCTCATTGACATGCTTAACTTTCTTCAACTGATCCCACCACATAAAAGTATTTCCTTGTAGATGTGTAGCTATACAACTGAAAATACTTTCATATCCCTAGAAACTAAGCTTAAACATCCTATCCCCTTCTATTTTCACCATCAAAAGTTAATGAATTAATATTCCTAATCTCCCCTTGCACATTGTCTTGTTCATGTCTTCTTCTCTAATCTCTAAATGGGGACACTTTTGGGCTACTCTTTGATTCTTCATATGTTTATGACTTTTTAGCTGAATGTGTTGGTGAATAATGATGCCTTTGAGTTTTGATAGTACTTCTTGAGTGTTTGGATATTCTATGGATATTCCTCCTTGTAAGAGTTTTGTATGCTTCTTCATGCATTAAATATGATCCAATCCTTATTTTCCTATGCAACTAAGTTAAACTCTATAACAACTAAGTGTTTGTTGATTTTGTTCATCCTTGGATTTTAACATCCTCTCATTATCAACTATGTAACTTTGCACCTCCATATTCAAACTCCTCATGGTTTCTACCAAGTCCAATGGCTCTATTATGTATCTATGTCCATTAGAAGATGTCTCTTCATTTCCCATACTAATAGTCAAGCTCTTAACTTTTTCTTTGTGATTGTAAGATCCCTGTGCATCTTTCATGTCTCCTCCTCAATGTTGTTCTTCAATTCTGAAATTTACTTGTTCTTGTTATAGATCTGATTCTGCAAGAAGTGTGCATTCAAACAAAACTATTAGATACCCTTTATTTCTAGATCTATAACATTTCTTTCGAATTATGGAAATTATGCACATTGTAATTTTTTTCCAATTAAGGCTACATGTCCTTCTTCTTCTTAATTTATAAAGAAACCTGAAGCACTTATCTAGTTTCTAAGCCTTCATAAACTTCGTCCTATGAATTATCTTTCCAATGAATATACGCATGCCCCAATATGAGTTCATAGCTCAAGTTAATAGCTCTAAAAAATCACCAATTTGGCCCATTTTCTGCACTTGTCTCATTGGTACAATCAATCTTAGAAATCAACTTATGCGACCTGTAGAAGAAAATATAATGAGAACCATTTTTTTTAATATCAAGCGTAGACAATATTTATGATGGTAAGAACACACAAATTTCCGTATTAGTGATCTAATTCTTGCATCAATTTAGAATTTTCTACTTTGCCCCTTTTGCACTTTTTCTAGACTTAGAAGTTTTTGTTGAAACCACTATTTCTCAAATGGAGAAATAACTAGAAGAAATTTTGTAGGACAAAGTTGTCTATATTGTTGAGGAGATAGGATTTTAACTGTAATTTCTTTTCTAGAATGGTGATCTTGGGTATCGTTTTCTCCCTTGAAGATTAAAAAAATAACCAAAAAGTTTCCTGGAATAACGGATTTTGTCATGTTTCTACATCTCCACTCCAAACCCTTTGGAATATGGCCAAAATATCCATTGGATTTCTTCATGCTTACTCCTATAACCTACTTTTCAAATTTCATCTATAACAGGGCCTCTATCAGTGGGTACCACTATGCTTTTTAAAAACTATTAATCTATAATTATAGAGTTCTATAGTAGAATTGACCATTGACCCTCATTACCACTTTTATGGTCCTCCTCACTCCAAACATACCCCTAAAATTTCACCTAATTTTGACTTAATTTTCTTGTATTTATGGCCAAAATAATATT
>ML779739.1:871290-882575 GCA_009831015.1 Picea engelmannii | reverse complement strand
GATATGATGTTATTTAACATGATGATTGTTATTTTTAAACATGATGTTATTCATAATAGTATGTTATATATAAACATGAGTTTATTTTTATAAGTATTTATACGCATGAGGTTATTCATATATTGAGGTTATTTATAAATAGGTGGCTAAATATGAGGTTACTTATTGCATGACAAGGAAATTTATGATCCTAAATGACATCGAATAGTGAGCTCCTCATGAATATTTGAAAGGTTTTTATCTTGTAAGGTCATTATAATTTTGTGGATGTAACATACGAGGTATTGTAATTGTAAGATCATGGCCCGGATATGTGAGATAAATGAAAGGTGTTTAATAATTCATGGCAGTGTTATTGTAACTTCCATCGTTAATAATAACTTAAATAGTGTAATAACCTTGATTTGAGTACAATAGATTACGCGGAGTTAGTAAATGAGGGTTGTTGTTCATTTAAATAATGTTGAATTTTGGGTTTTGTTGTCGGAGTCCTCTTGTCACGCGCCATCCGTAAGGGGCGTATTTGTTCGTCTTATTTATGTCATACTTGATTGTATTCAGTTAGTCGCTTGGTGTGTTGCGTCGGGTGGGATGTAGACACCCCCCCTAGTAGCCTTAGGAGACATGTCTGTGTGTGTGATTTTTCTGTGTAAGAATCAAGTGTCGTATCAAGAGTCTCGGGCCCTTTAAAGGCAGGGTTTCCACTCTTACGACACACCTGACAGAGATTACTAGTTTCTGCCTGAGCAATCAGCCAGGAGCCTGTCTAATCTTCTTTCGAGAAGACATAAGACTAAAAGCCCTGCTTTTCTGTGCAGAAATAGAAAACTCTAATGTTGGATTCTTCCATCTGTGACTGTACTGTACTTAACACCTAGTGTCGTTTTCTGCTTACAGCTGCTAGTTGTACGCCTTATGTCTAGGGGCGTTTATTGCTTGTTGTCACTGGGATATGTCGGAGTCGCCCTGTTTTGTTCGTCTTGCTTGCGTCTTGTTCTAGGTCGGGTTACTAGTTTCTGCCTGAGCAGTCGGCCAGGAGCCTGTCTAATCTTCTTTCGAGAAGACATATGACTAAACGCCCTGCTTTCCTGTGCAGAAATAGTAACTCTAACATCATGGATTCTTCCCTCTGTGTTCTTACTGTGCACCCCCAGTATGTCTTAATGTTTGTGTTGTGCGCCTTATGCCTATGGTCGTTCATTGTTGCAGTTACTCGTTGTGTGCCTTCATTCTTCTTGTGCTGAACATTGTGGTTGCATCTTGTTGGTTGTCGAGTGGCGGCGTAGAGTCAAGTGTGTTTGTTACTTCTACACGCGTGCACACACCTTAAAAAAAAAAACATTTGCACCTGTTCTCAGAGTTGTTGTCGTAACAAGGAGAGTTCTTACATCAATGTGCTTGGTAACTGAATCCTTTTGCTTGATATTTATCAATTGGCTAAAGAAGGTATTGCTCCTTGTATCCTCATAGTGTGCTATCATTTCTTTCGTGAAAATCGTCCAAGTGACAAGTGATTTGCAAGAAAAAATCCATCGATACCATACAAATTGATTAGGTTGTAAATATAAAGAAGCAATTCGTACCTTTTGTGTATGTGGCACATTATGGAGATCAAAGAATTGCTCCATCTAAAGTATCCATGTGATTGGGTCCTTGCCATCAAACTTCCTCATATCAATCTTAGGAACGTGGTTGGTATTCAAACCAAAGTTGGAGTTTCTCCATCCTTGATTTACCTTCCTTGTGTCCTCATCATGAATTTCATGGGATGCATTTTCACTTTCAGGTGTCTTCTCTGTTACGAAATTTTTCAATACTTCCATGATCTCCCCTTTTAAATCCTCCATCATCTCTTCTAGTTCATCTTTTGTTACTATCTTCTTTTGTAAATCATTTATGTCCCTACGCATTTCTTCACCTTCATCAAGAGTCCAAGTAGGATTTTCTGGAGGCTTATTTGGTGTAGAAGTTCCTTTTTTGGGTGGCATGTTGGCCAAGTATCACTTTTGAACCTTGATTTTGAGGTGGTTCTGCTAGACAATATTTATTCTATTATATCTCCCAAGTTTCATCCCTTATGGGTATGAAACTTTATTTTATGTAGTTCTCTGATATTTATTCTCTGCAATGCCATGGGTCTGATCAAAATTGGATGTGCCAAGTGGAATTTACGGTAACTTCCCCACAACTTGTTGATTTTTGGATTTTCCAGGAGATCTCACTTGTATAGCATGCCCTGCACAAAATAATTGATATAAAATTATGAAACTTGCACCCGAAATACTACAGACTGTCCACGATCCAATGAAACCAATCCCACTCAATTTTGATACTCTACGAAGAAGTTATGATTGTTTTACCTGGAACACCTTCTTGAGACTAGTCAATAGGACTAGTCAGATACCCTATCTTAAACAAGGTGTATATACAAATTTAAGATGACCTAGAAGCTGAAAATTTTACCACAGATACTTTACTAATTTCTGTAAATAGCCTCTAGATTTTAGGGTCTGAAACATTACAAAAAAAAAATTATAGTGAAAATTCCGCAATGACTCAGTTCAAGATGATTCCAAAACCCTATCTTGTACAGGTTGTATCTCTGAAAGTATAAGGCCTCCGGAGCTGAATTTTGAACCCAGCGTACCTTGATCCATCTAATAAATATCCTCCAAGTCGTTCCTTCTGAAACATTGTAGAAAACAAGTTATAGTGAAAATTCCAAGGTGTCTCAGATGTAGCGGCGAAACCCCAAGACCTTAAGCTTTGATACCATATGTTAAGAACCAAATATCAATATAGCATAGAAAAACCTCAGAAAAAGTAATCAACGCCTTGAAAAAGAGATAATTTCAGCTAATAAGCCTCTTCAAGGGGGCAACCTCCTTTTACCCCACTTAAATGCTCAAGTACAAGATGATTCAAAATGAAAATGTCTCATTGGTATATATAGGAGACTAGGAGGTATAATTACATCTAATGGCCTAAAGATGACATAAATAAAATAACATTAATAATATAATATGCCCCAATTAAGGGGTAATGAGCCAATATTAGGGCTTAACATCATCAAGATTCTACATAGCCACCAGAAATACACCATGGATCTATGTATTAGAAAGTGTAAATTTAGACACAACCACGAGACATACAAAGTGGATTTGTGTGTCAATTCAAATAATAAATACTCCATCGCAACCTGGGCAAAAAATATAAGATCCAGGGTCTTCAATCCTATCATTTGTAAGTACAAATGTAACCATGCTATTACAAGTGTTGAAGTCGAACATGGAAAAAACCACTTGATTACCGGTCATTGATGAAAACCGTTAACAAGTGCGAGGGAAATCACCATTGATGTCAATGACTCCCAAGGTACCTCAGTACAATCCAATGAATGTGAATAAATGAGATGAAGTCGAACACTCGATGAAATCTCTCAATCAGGGACCAATGATGTGAATCCACTGTCGAAAGCGAAGAAACCTGCCATTGAGGCATACAGGCTCTAAGGTACTAAACGATTTCTAAGTCTTGTTCCTGGATGATGATTTGAAATCAAAAGGAAAAGACTTGTCATAAGGGGGCCTTGATGTATGGCCCATCAGTGACATGAAATAAGTAACAGAATTAGGGTAGATCAAAGTATGAAAATTATTCGAAACTAACACAAGGAAGGCCGATATGGTAAGAAATGACAATGCAGATGGCCGACGCGAGGGAGGGATTATTTGGACTTCTCTTGAACATATGAATGCCACAACACTGGTCTTGGTAGCATTGACTCAAAGATGACCCAAGATATGAATTCTAAGAAGGCCAGACGAGAGACAAATGGATTTCCCAACCCGGATTCAAATGACGAAGGGGGTGTCATGTTCAAGAGCGACTAGTACTGCCAATACACAGGTACAGAAACACATCTCTTTCCCTAAATTCCCCCCGCCATTTCTGGCGAGTACCTCTTTATTTTTATACAATCTTGAGGAGGATAACATATGCTTGTAATGAAAGCTCATCCTTCGGACGAGTCCCTCGGAGTATTTTTAACGAACCCTAAGAAGGAGTGGTTTGATCCCATGTGGGTCTTTCGATGTTTGTTTAACAAGTCCAAAGATAGAAAACTCGGGTATTTCTCATGTTTATAGAGTCTGAAAACACTTTAAAGAGAACTCTCTCAGTTCCTTTTTTTTTAAATAGTTCGACAAGACTGAACAAGTGATAAACTATCGCCCATCAAACGTTTTATTCAAATACTTTTATGAGCATGAACAAAACAAGGTCGCTTGACAATCTTTTCGTTTTTATGGAGTGTGAAAAGATCTTAAATGATACTCCATGTGTGTCTCTTTTTGTGTTACCAAGACGAGTATGAAAAGACGACAAAATTATACTCAGTTGTGTTCTCATAAATTTTCGAGCACGAGAATGAATGAAGAGTGAACTCGAGGTTTTACTAAAAAACTCTAAAAAGTATCGATATGCGTAACGAAGAGAAAACAAATTACAGAAAAAAGATCCATACTCCGTTAATTAGGACTCTAGTCATCTTCCTGCAAGAAACAAGACACTCACGAGACTATTAGTTTTGAGGGTTTATAACCAAACACATTTATATAATATAAAATATCATGAAAACAGGCAAAAAATGAAATAAATAAGAGTAAGAACTCTTTTTTACCATTTCATTTGTATCTGGTCAAGAACTTGTCTAAAAACCCCTTTTCACCCCTTACTTCGGCAATCGATTGTGAGGAGCACAGGTGATCAATCGATGAATGGTTTCCGTGAAAATAGTAAGTTATTCATCTTCTTCCTTTTCAATGGTTTAAAATTTGTTTTTGGTGGTCAAAAAATGATTTTTTGGGTGATTGTTGGGTCGGTAGGCATGTGTTGGGGCCGCCGCAAGTGGCCAATATTAGGCCCTGTGGAAATCAAGGATTTTAGCAGGTTCCCAATGGCTCGCCTACGGAAATCCCACACTGTAACTAAAGCTCAGTTGCGGCGGCCGAAAACCAAAAAAGAAAAGCAAGTGTTGAACCAAAAAGAATTCCAAAAAAGGTTGGATAAAGGTGCTAACTGTCCTCTCTTACTTCCATGCAGGTGTTTGATCGCAAAAATGTTGGAATGGAGAGAACGTGAGAATGAGGATGATGACTCTATGGATTTGAATGATCCAGGAACCATTAATGCTCTTCGAAAATGTGGCCTATTGAATTTTTTGAAAATCCAGGGCATGAGAGCCCAATGGAGACTATTAGAGTACTTGGTCCATATGTGGGACATGGAACAACAAGTATTTCATGTGGGTGTTCATGTCCTTTCCTTGGAAATTGAGGATATTTACTTTCTGGTGGGGTTATCCTATCGTGGGGCACGTGTGACTCTGACAGGGGGTCGAGGTGGTGGTTTGTCGATGAGTGAGTATATCCGTCAGCACTATGAACCTGATGTAGAAAGGCACAAAGGTAAAGTGGCTATCCGAGGTGTGCTATATCTAACTCTCAGAACCATCCTCTTTACCATTGCATGGATGGAAGGAAGTGTGTCACCGCACATGGCGCTCCAGAGTTATTTTCAATATGCTATTGAATGTCTGGAACCTCAAGTATTCAATTGGTGTGACGGTGTGCTCCACAGTATGAAGACACAACTCACTAAAAGAAAGAGAGGAGACCTAAAGAAGTTTGGGTATGGGTTTGTTTTGGTATCTTTCTTCTTATAAAGAGTCCCTCATTTGTAGATACAGGTAGAGTGGGGAATACCATCCCCATGAGACCCAAGAATGAAATGGTGGTGTGACCTTATGGCTCAGCATGTAGCGGGCCTTATTATCAAGTACAATGATGCATTTTTTGACTGGTTAAGGCCCCAAATCTTGATGGTTGATGATTATGTGTATGTCAGCCTAGACTTTTGGGGTTATCCTGACTTGGATCTCCCTGAGGGATTTTAGTGGGGAGATCTAGGTAAGAAAGACATTTTGTTCTTTATAGTGTTTTGTGGTTTTTAGGATATTAGATGTTTTTTGTGTTTTCGATCTAAAGACTAATCAAAGACTTTTGACTATGTAGATGTAGGGCCACATCGACCTCCAGGAACATCTCCGATTCAGAGGCGAGGAGAGGCAGGTGTGGTAGCAGGGTGGGATGTCGACGACTATGAGGCGATGGAGCAGAACTTAGAAGGCTTGACGACAAGCATCCCCGATATGCCAATCGAGGAGGTCACGAGGTGTTATCAATGCCATACTGTAGGCGTGTCTGACTCACTTAGTCGGTTACTTCGCAGGGTAGCACAGGAAGTAGTGTGTTATCGCGAGCAACATCCATGATGCTATTTCGAGCGACATCTGTGATGCTATTTTGTAGGAGCCATGGGCTCTATATTTTGATATTTTGGTCCTTGGATGGAAAACATTTTTTTTGTAAAACATTTTCATTATATATATACATAAGGCTTCTATCGGCTTACTCTGCTTTTATATACAATGTGTAATGTGTGATTGGATTTATAAATGTATCAAATGTCTATCTAACACATAATTAGCTAGAGAATCAGTTAATGTATTTAGACATCTAAGAATGTGTTGATATTCAATATAATTAAAATAACGTTCCAAGAGGCGAATTCATAGATATACTCGTAACAAAGTAGGACTTCAGATAGTGTAGACATTACTTAATTGGAGTAGTACTAGCTGTGAATCAAGTCATACACCAAAGTGACGAATCCCAAGTGAGATAGCATCGGTCAATAATTCAATGATTGTGCTATATTCTGCGATATTATTGGTTGCACGAAAGAGGCAAACACCTTGTAAATTGATAAGTTCATTGGTGGGTGCATAGATCGCCCAAGCAATAGAAGCTAGGTTCTGAATACTACAACTAGAACCATCGACGAAGCCAATATAGAGTAGAGAAGACGTCGACATATGGAAACCAAGCACAACGCAAGGTAAGCAGTTGTGGGTCGAAACCAAATAATGAAAAACACACAAAAGTAACACACAAGAATATGGTACAGTAAAAGTACAAGCACTCATGAAGAGGTAATCTAAGCATAGTACTTCTTCAAGTAAAGCCCATTTATAGATTCACTCAAAGGAATTCCATCATAATCTACTAACTCGTAATCTCCCTTCTCTAACACACGTTTGACGATATATGGACCATGCCACATAGCTTCGAATTTTTCGGCTCCTAGAAGTTGATGATCTTGTTGATAGAGGAGAACTAGATCTCCCTCAGAAAAAACATGATGCTTGACATGCTTGTCATATTGGGATTTTACACGTTTCATTTAGGTTTCAATAACTAGGGTGGCATCACGACAAGTCTCATCTAATTGCATAAGATATAATAGACGTTCCTCTTCGGTAGAGGTTTTTGGGAGAAGTTCGACGACTAGCTTCAAAGATGGTATTTCACATTCAATCAAGAGAATGACTTCAATGTCATAGACTAGTTGAAAGGGGGTAAACCCCATAGTAGACTTCACAGATGTTTGATAGGCCCATAATGTTGAAAACAACATCGTGTGCTAGCTGGTCTTATGGATTCCTGTTATCCGACGAAGCATAGTGATAAAAAATTTATTTATTGCTTCAACTTGGTTGTTGGCCTATGGATAGTAGGGATTTGAGTTTTCATGTCGAAGACCCAACTTGTCGATAAGTTCAGACATCATAAAGTTTCGAAAATGGATATCGTGATCAGTAACGATAGCTTGTGGGATCCTGAATCGAGTAATAATATGATTAAATATGAAAAGGGATGCAGTTTTCCCGGTATTGTTGAAAGTAGGCATCACCTCGGCCCATTTCGTGAAATAATCCACGGCTATGATAATGTATCCATGCCCCCCAGACGAGTGAGGGTTACATGTCATGAAATCGATACCCCATTTTGCAAAAGGTCCGACAGAAACTACAAGGTGTAAGGGATCACAATGTGATCTTATTTTATTATTGTACGTTTGGCAAGCATGGAATTTTTGGATGGCGGTAATACAATCTTTAAATAAAGAAGGCCAAAAATACCTTGCTCATAAGATCTTTTGGGCGGTAGCATACCCAAACATGTGACCACCACATGCTCCATAATGGAAGTCATTCAAATCTTTCGCAGCCTCGTCATAGGTGAGACATTGTCGAAAAACAGAGTCAACCCCATGGCGATAAAGAGTGTCACCAAGGATGATATATTGATGAGCTTGATATCGTATACAACAACGGTCAGCGCTAGATAGATCGGGGTGGAAAGTTTGAGTCTGGAGATATATAATGATATCTCCATACCAAAGGTCATCGGAACTGATCATAAAAAGAGATTCGTCGGGTAAAGAATCTTATGCTACATTTTCTGTCTTAGTGCAGGGAAGGTCACACATCAGTTTGGCAAACACCAAAGATTTCTTAGACTTAGCGCGTTTGAATTCTAAGTCAAACTCTTGGAGAATCACTATCCATTTAGAGTACTTGCTCGCTATAAATTGGCATGTAAGAATGTGTTTCATGGGGTTGCAATCGGAAATTACAGTGGTCTTGCATAATAGGATGTAGTGACGGAAACATTGGACAGCTTGAACAGCTACTAGGGCCAGTTTTTCAACATGTAGATATTTGGTATCAGTGGTTGTGAGACTCTGACTCAAATAATAAATGACATGTTTATCGTGTAAATCATCTTCTTGGACTAGAACCATGGCGATGGTAAATTCCGAAGCAGTGAGATAAAGGAAGTAATCTCGACTATAATTGGGTGGGAAAAGTAATGGGGTACGGGTTAAAGTCAGTTTCAAAGCTTCAAACGCTTTATTGGCAGTGGAATCCCATATGAACTCAGAACCTTTCTTGAGCAGTCGAGTAAATCTGAACGTTAATTGAGCATAGTTTGGCATGAAATGATGTAAAAATGTTTCCTTCCCTTGCAAACTTTGAAGCTGGTGAAGTGAAGAAGGAGGAGGGATATTGAGGATCACCTCGACCTTCAAAGGATTGACCCCAATCCCTTGGTGTGAAATGATAAAACTTAGGAGTCGACTAGACTCCACACAGAAAACACATTTGTGTGGGTTTAAGCATATACGATAGAACCGACAATGAAGGGAAATGGCTCGGACGTGTGTCGGATCGTCACTACGATGCATGGAATGCATCGGTAGGTCATCTAGATATGGTTGTACAATGTGCTTAATGTCATAAAAAGCATAAGACATGGCACATTGAAAAGTCGCACTGACGTTCTTTAAACCGAAGGGTAGTTTATGGTATGCAAAGGTGTCCCAAGGACAAATAAAAGCAGTTTTGTGTTGATCCGGGGGCAAGATGTTGATTTGATTATAGATGGAGAAACCATCCATTAAAGAGAAGATTTCACTCCCGACACAATCGTCGACGATTTGGTCAACGAAGGGGGTGGGAAAGTTGTCTTTAGGAAAAGCTTGATTTATATCCCTATAATCGACGCAGACATGGATCGTACCTTGTTTCTTGTTAACTGGAACTAGATTGGTGATCTAAAAATGAAGAAGACTTGTATTCTTGAAAATATTTGCAAGATTTAATTCATGTGTTAAAATGAAAATGGATCAATTTTGCAACACAACTTTTATAGAAAATTACTCATTGAAGATGCATATAAACAACAGCAATAAACAGTGAACAAAAAACACATAACACAGTAAATGATAAAGGAGTTCACCCCTCTCTTGCGCTACATCTCCTGGTCCAGCTTCCAATGGATCTTTTGTATTATTTGCTCAAAGTTCTCAAATATTTTCTTTGCAATGCTCAAAATGCCAAATAGATGGCTCCAATGGCTTCAGAATGTCCAAAAACCCCTAGATGGGCTTTTTCGGCACCTTGTTTGGCCAAAAATTGAAGAAGATAGGCTTCCTGGAAGTTCCCCTTCAAACTTGTTGTCTCTGGATCGCCAAAATGCACCCTTGCCTCCTCAACCTAGCCCCCACACGCATAAATGTGGAAAAACCCAGCACCAGGTGCAACCGCACAACCAGTACAAACTGTAGTATGGTTACGCGCTAGCCCTTAACCGCCAAGGCCGAGGGCACATGCACCACCATATGACCGCGCATATAAAAAAATGGGCTATGTTTAAAACCAAAAGGCAACGGTCAGGGGTGCTCGCCGAAGGTCCCATGGTATATACATACGACCGGGGCTTAAATTTTGAAATGTGTGTGCAAAGGTTTAAACTGGTGGCCATATGACATAACAACATAACCACGGGTTGGGGCTAAGCCCCAGCCTGACCCCCGCCCAAACTTTACAACATTTAAACTCAAATATAATTCACACCATATAGTTTTAAGAAACACTATGGTGGCGCATTGGTTGGTGGTCTTTGCCAAAGCTTTGCATGCGGGTGGAGGTCGCGGGGTCAAGACCGGTGGACTCCATAAACTTTTAAACAACCAAACCAATTGCATGGTGCCACATGGTAGCCCATGTCTGGGCCACATGGCACCAAACCATTCGCCATGATAATTCCACATGTCATCATCCCATTCGCTGCAAACAAGCCACATCATACGCCAACTATCCACACGGTTGACTTCCACGTGTCGTACGGTCTGCCATGTCAGCATCTATACGAACTGTACAGTCAACACATTTTTTTTGCCTGTTGGTCGTTTTGAACAGAACACGATATCTCTCTCATCTGACGTCCGTTTGAACCCAAACAAGTTGTGTTGGGTTTGTGACGATGAGGCCTACACTCCCGTTCGATTTGAAGTGATTCCGAGTACTTTTAATTTTGAGCAAAATTTGATCCCCTGGATCACACCTCCCCATTGGAAAGCTTTTGGACCTCCAAAAGACTATTTTCAGTCTATATGAAGATGAGGGTATAGCTCCCTCACCTTTCCAACCTCAATCCACTTGGCTTTGCTTGGATTTGTGCCTTTAAGACCAACTTGAAGATATTCCACATTTCCTCATTTTGAAGTTCTCATTCTCTTGTCAAGGATTGTCTTCATGCAGTTCTGTAAGATATTCTAGGGAAAAATCATCTATAGAAGGAATCTGAACATGCTCTCCTTGATCATCAATCAAAAGAGGCTAATACAATTTCAAATTCTCAACATTAACAACTGCATACATTTGCATATAAAGAGGCAAATCTAAATGGAAGGCATTGTTACCAATCTTGTCAATAATCTTGAAAGGACCATATCGAATTGGTTTCAATTTTTTACCTTCTCCTTTAAGCCTCTCCTTACTAATGTAAAGCCAAACTTTATCTCCAACTTGGAAA
>ML779739.1:855131-867868 GCA_009831015.1 Picea engelmannii | reverse complement strand
GAAAGCCTTTCTGAGATCTTCATCTTCTGTAGGAATATGTTCATGACTCTCTTCATGAGCCATACTTGGTGAATGTCTCCTTGAAGCTTGCGGTGATGATATAATCTTCCTTCTTGAAGGATGAGAACTTGGCTCTACAAGTTTACCTTCTCCTCTTGTGAGTTTAAACCTTGTGAGCATCAGAAAACAAAACACTTGCAGATAATCAAGTCTTCAAAAACCTATGCTCTGATACCAACTTGATCTAAAAATGAAGAAGACTTGTATTCTTGAAAATATTTGCAAGATTTAATTCATGTGTTAAAATGAAAATGGATCAATTTTGCAACACAACTTTTATAGAAAATTACTCATTCAAGATGCATATAAATAGTAGCAATAAACAATGAACAGAAAACACATAACACAACAAATGATAAAGGAGTTCACCCCTCTCTTGGGCTACATCTCCTGGTCCAGCTTCCAATGGATATTTTGTATTATTTTCTCAAAGTGCTCAAATATGTATTTTACAATGCCCAAAATTCCAAATAGATGGCTCCAATGGCTTTAGAACGTCCAAAAACCCCTAGCTGGGCTTTTTCAGCACCTCGTTTGGCCAAAAATTGAAGAAGATAGGCTTCCTAGAAGTTCCCCTTCAAACTTGCTATCTCTGGATCGCCAAAATGTACCCTTGCCTCCTCAACCTAGCCCCCACGCGCATAAATGTGGAAAAACCTAGCACCGGGCGCAACCGCACAATCGGTACAAACTGTAGGACGGTTACGCGCTAGCTCTTAACCACCAAGGCTGAGGGCACATGCACCACCATATGACCACGCGTATAAAAAAATGGGCTATGTTTAAAACCAAAAGGAAACAGTCGGGGGTGCTCACCGGAGGTCCCATGGCATATACATACGATCGAGGCTTAAAGTTTGAAATGTGTGCGTAAAGGTTTAAACCGGTGACCATATGACATAACAACATAACCACGGGCTGGGGCTAAGCCCCAACCCGACTCCCACCCAAACTTTACAACATTTAAACTCAAATATAATTCACACCATATAGTGTTAAGAAACACTATGGTGGCACGTTGGTTGGTGGTCTTTGCCAAATCTTTGCATGCGGGTGGAGGTCGCGGGGTCGAGTCTGGTGTACTCCATAAACTTTTAAACAACCAAACCAATTGCATGGTGCCACGCGGCAGCCCATGTCTGGGCCACGTGGCACCAAACCATTCGCCATGATAATGCCACGTGTCATCATCCCATTCGCTGCAAACAAGCCACGTCATATGCCAACTATCCACATGGTTGACTGCCATGTGTCGTACGGCCCTGCCATGTGTCGTACGGTCTGCCATGTCAGCATCCATATGGACTGTACGGACTGTACATTCAACACATTTTTTTTGCCTGTTGGTCGTTTTGAAGAGAACGTGATATCTCTCTCATCCAATGTCTGTTTGAACCCAAACAAGTTGCGTTGGGTTCGTGACGACGACGCTTATGCTCCTGTTCAATTTGAAGCGATTCCAAGAACTTTGAATTTTGAGCAAAATTTGATCCCCTGGATCAATTGGATACCCAATTAGTCAAAGCCACGAGATAAATAAAGCCAGCTTTAAGAATTTTTTCGACCTCAATCTTGATAACAACTGCTTTACAAGGATGGACCAGGTGAAGTCTCTGCCGGACAGGTTTAGCGCTCGGGTAGGTCTTAATTTCATGTACAACAATATCAGGTTCAATACCCAACATTTCTTCATAGCTCCAGGAGAATATGTCACAAAACTCTTGAAAAGGGGACTTATAAGTGACAACCTCATCAGTGGAACATGAAGCTCCGATATGAACATTTTCAACAACTCCAGGTTTAATAGATATGTCAAGGGGGATGGTGGGTGAAATGTTACTCAAGTTCCCTTCATATAACACATCATGTGTGGACTCAGGAATAAAAGAAATGATAGCAACAGTCGACGGAGTCGAGATTCATTAGTAACTCTCAATGGTGTGTTGTTTGAGGAAGAGAATGGAACGATGATGTCCATCATCCCAAGGGGTATCTTCCATCGACATAACTGACATAATCATCTTGTCCATGGGAAAAATAATGTGGAACGGGTCAGGATACGAATCATCGAGAGAGAGGGTAGAAGGGGTTTTCGATTGAATGGCTTGATAGGCGGATTCAACCGGACTTAAAGGCATTTGGTTGTCATAGCGAAGATAATCACCGGGTTCAGGTATTACCCATGGGTCGGAAGATGTGTGGGTTTTGCAAATGGAGGTGGAAATCATGTTAATCAAGGCAACCAAAGGAGGTGGAGCATCGGGAGGTGGGATTGGGAACACACCCATCAAAGTCGAATATTTAAGTAGGCCCACATGGACGTTCTCATACCCAAGTGGTGTCTTCGCGATAAAAGGTACGTTACTAGTATGGGTGTCAGAGTCGAAAAAGGCTAGCTGGTCGACAGTAATGACCTTTCCCTGATGTGGAAAACATAGAACATGGAAAAGGGTAGACACAACAACGCACATCACATCAATCCAACTACAACCAAGTAAGAGGTTATAATCGAGAGGTGCATCAAAGACCTCAACTTCAACATTGACTGATTTGCCTTCCAACATAATAGACAACAAAGGAAGTACATCGTAGGGCTTAAAGCCAGAGCCATTGAAGACCTTAAGTGTGTTATGTGATTCTGTAAGAGGAGGAGAGTCGATGGCCTTCCAATAGGCAATAGACATTACACACGTGGAGGCACCCTCATCGATAACAGTCATATAGATGTTCTTGTCAGAGACAACAACTTGTATTTGGAATGCTAGTTGAGGGGGGATTCTTGGAATGTGATCTTCGAGGTCAAAAATTATCAAATTTGTATCCGTAGGATCAATTCCACTGATAGCCTTTAGTAGTGCCTTCTGTTGAGCAGGGAAACTTTGAAGGACTTCAAGAACCGACATCGCAGAAGGTGCTTGCGCTAGATCTTCTACAATACTGTAGTTCTGGGCATCACGTGCATGAGGGTTGAAGGCGGACTTTCGAACAACACCCTTTGGGGGAGGGTGAAGAACTGTATCGAGACTCGGTCGTTCGAGATGAAGAGGATCGTTAGGAGGTGAAGTTGAAGGAGGTTTTTGAACCAATGAAGGTGGTATATCATCAACCTTCTCCTTTGAGGAAGAGTAATCTTTGGCCCGTGTAATAAGTGTAACGTCATTCTTTCTGGAATCACCAGTACACATGAGTACATAAGAAGTGGTGGAAGGAGAGTTTTGGTCATGGATGACCAGTTGGGCCTACTGTTGATAAGGGAAAGGTTGAGACAAAATAGCAGGTGTGGGAGGTTTTGCGGTCCCTTGGAGGAACTTAGTAACCTCGGCCCGTCTTGGACAATATTTCGTATAGTGATCGTCACCACAGATAAGGCAAGGGTATCAGGGTTTGCGCTTATCCTTATCATCAACAGGTTGTGTTTTGGCTTATCATCAACAGGTTGTGTTGCATGGGCCCTCAGCCAAATAACTAGGGGTGGTGGTAAGGATAAATTTGCGTGGGGTCGGCCCCAACAACAAGTGTTCGATGATTTGAAGCAGCTCTTGTGCTTAGCCCCAGTACTTTCACTACCTGACCTGCAGCAGCCCTTTGATATTGAGGTTGATTCTTTAGACTATGTTGTGGCTGTCATTCTCACATAGCATGGCCACCCCGTGGCCTATCATAGTGCGACACTATCAGATGTTGTCTGTAAGTACCCTACTTATGACAAAGAAATGTACTCCATTGTGCAAGCCTACCGCCAGTGGAGACATTACATTCTTGGGAGGGAGATAGTCATACACACTGATCATAAGCCATTGCAATTCATGCAGACACAAGGAAAATTGCAAAATGATCACCATCAAAAGTGGTCCACATGCTTGCAGCAATTCCACCTCAACATCAAGTATAAAACAGGAAGCACCAACCGCATCATTGATTGCCTCAGCAGAACACCAATCGTGACACTCACCATAGTGCTATACTCCTGTGGCCATGAGACCTCTGGATGGCCCCAACTCTATGAGACAGACCCAGACTTCGCCACCACCTACCAAATGTTGGGTGCAAAGGCAGTTGTCGATAATTTCCATCTTTAGGATGGGTTGTTGTGTCGTATGGGCCATATATGTGTTCCCTCAAGTGATCGATCAAAGATTATCTAGGAATCCCACTACAACCGAGTGGCAGGACACTTCGGTGTCAAAAAGATAGTGGTGATGCTACAAAAACATTTCTACTGGCCGAAACTTTGACAGAAGGTCAGAAAGTATATCAAGTCTTGCACTGCCTCCGCTATTGCCAAACCAACCACTAAGAAACAAGGCCTGTACACCCCTCTTCCTACTCCTGACAGACCATGGGAATCCATCTCAATGGACTACATGTTGGGCCTCCCATCCACCAAGCGGGGAAATGACTGTGTTTTTGTGGTTGTCGATCGCTTTTCTAAGATGGTGATTATGGTTGCTTGGAAGAAGACCATCACAGCAGAAGCCACTACCAAGGTCTTCTTTGAACGAGTCTAGGTACATTTTGGAATCCCACAAACCGTTGTCTCAAATCAGGATAGTCGATTTCTTAGCACATTCTGGTTGAGCCTCTGGTCACTGCTGGACACCAAGCTCACTAAATCCATGGCCTTCCACCCCCAGATAGATGGCCAAACCGAGGTTGTAAATCAAATGATCGTGCATATTATGAGCATGTATAATTCCAATCACCCTCGCACATGGGATGAGAGTCTTCCCTATGTCCAGCATAGCTACAACCGAGCCCTGCATAGCTCAATCGGCCACAACCCCTTTCAGGTGGGGTTGGGATTCCAACCATTGGGTCCCATAGATGTTTCACTTCCCCTTGCGGTCACCTGGACCGACTCCTCTCCTGCTCCAACTGAGGCTGACAAAGCCACCCAGTTCATTGAGAGGATCCAGCACATCCGCCAACAGGTTTAGGATATCCTACAGAAGTCCAATGACAAGTACAAGCAGCGCCATGATCAACATCGGGGTCCACATAAGTTTTAGGTGGGCGACAAAGTTTGGTTGCACTTGTAGAAAGAACACCTTACAGGACCCCATCAGAAGCTTCACCCACTCCGTTATGGGTCGTAATCCATCACCAAGGTTGTGGGGGATAATTCTTTTGTGCTCAACATTCCTCCTTTCCTTGGCCTACACCCAGTGTTCAACATGGACCTCCTTCAACCTTATTTCCCACCATTATTGGACACCTCAGACATAGCAGAACAACTGAAACCAATAGAGCTCAACCTCAACTGCATACAATAGGCATCTAGTGATAAGATTGTGGACACACAAATCAAGGGCACTTGACAACAAAGGATCCAGCTTTATCGAGTCATCAAAGCAAAGCAGCTCCTGCACCAAGGCAAGTGGCTCACCCGGGGCCAAATTCAACAGAAATTTCCTCATTTGATGGGGGAACTCAATGAAATGGATACCATTGCTTCCTAAGGATGGAGGATTGATCCAGGTGGATATCGGTGACCACCCACCTTTTCCAGCTGGCTCAAAACAACTTTCTAGCAATTTTGATAATTTACTATTTTTAGCAATTTTTCGGGTCCTAAACTTCCAGATCTGTTTTGAGGCCCTAAACGACGTTTTTTGGGGTATGTTGCGGTCACAAAATTTCATCATCATGAAATTTGGTGCAAAACGGAGATCGTATGCAAAAGTTACAACCCCGAGAAGTTGATGTACTAACTTACCCAAATGGGGCCCACATGACTTTTGGTGCTTCATCTCCTAGGGTTAGGTTTTTGGATGTTTATGGTTTTTAAAACTCCTCTTTATAGTAAAAATTCCTTGAGAGCCTCATTGTAATCATCTTCTTGTGAATGAGTGCAACCATCACATCTCTTCTCAGAGATAAGCCCCCACCATTCCAGCAAGTTTGTTTTCCGTTGCATTTTACAGTTTCAGCTTATTTCCTTATTGAATAGAAAACCAGTTTTATTGTATCTCTGTTATTCTGTGTTAACCATCTAGTAATAATCTGTAGACATTTCATTCTGCTCATAAAATCTGGATCATTGGTGGGAGAGGCTTGCGTATTTTGAGGTTGAGCATGGAAAGTGCCAATCACACCATGAGTCGCATGAGAAGCAGCAGGGGTAGTCGAGGTAGCGGTAGTAGAAGGGCTAGGTGCATCAGGGAGTAAGTCGTAAAGGGTACCTGTTTGTGAATAAACGAGGTCAAGATACTGAGCACGACTGATAGCCTATTCTTCGGTGATAACTCCACCCATGGAAATATCACGAAAGATTGCATTCACGAATGATTTCATGAACCACTCTACCAATAACTGATCGGGAAGATCGAGTTTGATCAAACATCGTATTCGTCTCCACTCATGAATGTGATCAGAGATATGAGTGGCCTTAGTTTGCTTGAAGGAACTCAGGATCTCAGTTCCTGTTTCATAATGGATCGGTAATTGGTAGTGTGTAAGAAAGGCCATGGCTAGGGTATTAAAGTCAGTGAAGAAACCTTGTGGTAGTTCAATATACCACTTCGCAGCCAAACCCATGAGAGTTTGTTGGAAGAGTCGTAACCGAATGGAATCATCCATCAAAGATTTGGATAAACACCAAAGGTGGAAATTCATGACATGGTTGTTCGGATCCTCTCCCTGTTTACCATCAAATTTTGGAATGTCAGACGGTAATTTGGCTGGTATAATGGGCCAGTGAGGAGAATGTAGGATAGGATCATTCAATATTCTAGACAAATTAGGTAGATCCAAAGTGGCTAAAAAAGATAATTGTCTATTCACAGGAGGATACTGGTGACTTTGGGGAGGGAGTTCCATTGGTATGCCAGTAGGACCATAAGAAGTCTTTATTTGAGGTGAAGGTCCTAACAGATTCAGACATGTGTGCGGAGGCATGTATACCATAGGGTTGTACTGATTAGAGATGTTCCCTTGGGGAGGGACACTATATTGAATGTTTGAACCCCAAATGGGATTGGAAGAACCGAGGTATGACTGGCCCAAACTAGGGGGTATAAAAGAGTTAACTTGAGGTTGTTGGCCCCCAGATGATTGTGGATTTCTTTGAATAAGAAGATTCCAATACTGGGCTAGTGATCCGGGGATGTTTTGTCCATATTGTGGATTATATCCTCCAAGTGGGGGTTGTCCTCCAGGTGAGGATGATGTCCCAATTTGGGTTTGACCTCCAAATTGAGTTTTCCCCCTGGGTTATACTGTCCCCCAATAGGAATCTGATAACCATAAGTGAATAACAAAGTATAAATTTCAAAGGTGGTAGAGCCATTGGGTCTCAATCCTCCTATAAAAGGTGGATAAGGCCCTCTGGAGAGGAACTGGGATGGTGTCAGAATAGAACTGGAAGAAGCATTATACCCAGGAGGAGTAAAGACTCTAGAAGCTCCGGAAGGAACTTGGGTAGGAATGGGGGTATAATAATTCAAGGCATTATACCCAAGTGGAAGTGAGGGGATTTGTCTAGACGAACGCGGTGTACCAATAGGAGGTTGGCTAGCCAGCATGTTCCTGGTGGGGATTATCGTAGTGCTCGGGACCATTGTGGAATGGGCCTGCTGAAGAGAGATAGTTGACATAGGACCAGCCTCTGAACTAGTGAAGAAATAACAAGTTGTACTGTTAAAGTGATCTAAAGGTATCGTAAATGTAGTAGATGTTTCGGGTGGTTCAGAAATGACAGTTATCTCTACTTCTGCCTCTGAGCCGGGAGGGTTCCGTCTAGAAGTCGGAGTTCAAGATATGTCAATGGTCCAAAAAGGATCCTCGTTTTCAAGGCCAGCAGGGATTCCAGTTTGGATTCCAGAAGTGTCAACAACAAGTTCTCCAAACGATTTTAGTCGGATAATACGTCTCTCGTATCTAGGAGGTAAGCAGAAAGTGTCCAAAGAATCATAAACGATTCGAAAACTTTCTAAAGAGTCAGTTATTTCTGCTTGTGAAGGTGTGTGGTCCTAGATCTCACTCTGTTGAGGAGAGTCCTCCGTTGGATTAGGGAGAAAGGGTTGGGAAACTTATGGATCTTCTGGAGGTAGTCTATGCATCCTACGCAAATGACGTGGAGGGTCAATGTTGGCCGAACCAAAAATTTTAGGAAAAAAATCTATGGCCAACTATGTAAACAAACAACACTCGCTAGTAGAATCTAGGAATCAAAACCCAGCAAACAAAACCTTCTTGTTCCGAAGTCACTAGTTGGTGATGAAATCCAACATCACGAAGTCGAGACAAGAAGGGGTTGGGTTAGGGTGGAAAAGTTACGTTGACGACCTGCTTAATGGACTTACACCCTGGTGCAAGCTCCCACACATAATCATGGGTATACCCTCCAAGGAGCCCAAGTGAGTTTGGCCAATGTCAATTCTAGGTACCGTGAAGACTTTCCCCTCCACAATCACCTCATGTAAGACCCTAATAATCTAGGCAACTAAGGCTACCAAAAACAACAATGATGCCTGGGGAGACAGTCAACAGTCTGATCCACATGCAAGGGCAGGGTATCTAGCCCGAAATCAACTTGAGAGGCTTCCACTCATCATTGTGGGTATACCTTTGTTGGCAGCCAATTCAATTTTTTCAATTGCCATATAAGCTGCCTACACCATTTGTCTCATGAACGTCAAGTCATTGTCGCATTTTGCAAGCAGACATTCTTTTTATTTCATGCGACATTGGCAAATTGGTTTCAATTTAGTTTTCACGACTGAAAGCGTGAAAACTCTTCCGTCGTTATTTGGACTATCATGACTTTCTCATTGATATTCTGAAAAGCACTTACTTTGGTTTACTATTAAGTCGCTGGAATGATTTTTCGAACCATGTCCATTCACCTATCTTTACTTTCATTGCGCAACTTGATTTTTGGTAAGGCATTGAGCATGATAAGTTATCAGTTATAATTGATTTCATAAGGGTCATGGATGAACTTGTTTTATATAATGTGACCTTTACTATCTTAACCTCTAAGCTTATCGATTTCATAAAGTCATTGGTCACAATGTTATAAGACTTTGATTATATTGTGCAACAAGCGCATGGTAAAGTTTGAGTTTGATTTCATATTGAATGGCAATGTTTGATTATACTATGGCGCATTGATATATGGTTTTGGTTTTACATTGATTAATGGCGCGTATTAACTTTGGTTTGATTCTATATTGAATGTTCGTGGTTTCAAACGATACAATGGTGCCTTGGTATCGCTATCCATCGTTTAAATTCATGTGTTAACCGATTAATGTGGTTTGAGCGATGTCATAATTGATTAAACAATGTTGTACTGTGCCATTAATGTTTTGCATGGCGGTGAACTAACCCACCACCTTCGCATGCGCCTATTGATTTGCCTCCTCTTTGAGCGCTTGCAGTTGTTAGCCCTATCGATTATGCTCCTGTGTGTTTGATCCAAACCCTACCATGATGCCCGCGCCATGGCTCCGGTTGTAAGGGCTGAGCCCAATGGAAACCAGACACTGTTAATGTTTGATGGTGCTTACACCGACTTGGAAGAATTCGGATGGCTCCCGTTCATCCGAAGGTTCGATGGCTTTAACCCTGGTGTGGCTCGACAATTTGCGTTAACTTTCGATGGCTATCGAGCCAAGGTTGGGGATGTGCAGCTGGAGATTAATGAGCGATTTCTTAGTTTGGCTACCAGTCTTCTTGCTACTGGACATAAGTGGTCGAAAAATTGCAAGCTGGAAGATGTCTCGTGGACGTTACTCTTCCAGTCACGAAAGGTTAATTCTTGTGACAAGGGTTTGCCCGCAAACATGCTGAAGCAACGCTGGCACGACTTGCTATTGGTAATTAAGCAATTCATCACCTGCGAGGGCAGGTATGGTTTCGTTTTCATGTATCACCTTCGGCTACTTATGGTTTTCATGGGTTTTGAACTTAACATGCCTCACTACATGCATAGGATTTTGTTTAAAATAGCTAAAAGGTATAAACGCAACTAGGCTGATACCAGCCTCTTCCATTTTGGGTTAATTAAAATGCTTATGGTTTATGAGTTGGGGTTACGTCATGACTGTTGGGAGAATTTCCTTAAACGTAATGATTTTGATGACTCGAACCCACCACAGGTTGATAAACCTGTGGTGAGTGAAAGCAAACCTATCCCCCCTATCCCTTACAGTGCCCTGCTACCCAAACCTCTACCCGAGCCACCTACTGTTCTACCCAATTCTGTGACCACAGATGTGCAGCAGGTTAAACCCATGGCTAAAAATCCCAAGACCAAACCTAATGCCAATTTTATAGGTAAGAAGAACGCCCGGTTAATCTCTCGCATGGCAAGAAACAAACCAAAAGCACCTGTCAACCCTGACCCTATTGTGCTCAGTGAAGATTCTGACTCGGAAATTGAACGTTTCCTTGCAAATGAGTTTCCCTATTCAGAAGGTCTGAGTGACAAACCCTCATACGATTTTGTCAAAAACCTACCACCTTGTTTGCGTAATGATCCCAATTTTTCAGGAATTGAAATGCCTCGTGGAACCCTCGGCTATTCGTCGGAACCCTCTCCTGCTCAACCAGTTGTTCCACCATGCGATCAGTGTGGCTTATGGTTGGAAAGATACTACCTAGATGTGCCGATGTTGCAATCCAGAATTCATGCTCTGGAGGATCAAGTGGAAAAACTCACCAGTCACAATGCGAAGGTGCAACCCACTGACAAGAGACAGCGAACAACAGGTTCAATTCTATTCAAGAACGTCGAGTCGGCTACAACAATTGTCAATTCGAAATTGGCATAGCCCGAGCAACCTCGTCGGTATGACTGTCCCCTGTTTATATGTGACATATTCATAAGCTCTATTTACAGCGTGGATTGGAGTTGACACATAAGCATGCATTGTTGTATATAGTTTAGTTTTGATAAATCGAATTTCGTTATCATTTTAGTTTTGATTTGATCCTATTAATCATAATGTGGATTTGATTGTTTTAAATTGGTTGCAATTGAATGTTCTGTTGCATCTATTTTAGGCACAAACTATTTTGCATTTCAAATTTTGAAATACGATCTATGTTTTGATCCGAATTGGTTATGATGCACATGATGGGTAAATGATGGTTATCTGTTACAATTTTATTTACATATGACTTTGACCAAGCTCGGACACGGTTTGGATTATGTTTAAAAAATGTTTTGTTTTATATTTACCCAAATCGTGAATTAATTCAAATCGTAACAGTCATGCAAGTCCCAACCAGTCAATTCGTTGTGGCCCGTCGACCCTGTTCTCTTTTGAATGGAAATGATAGTGGATATTCGGTTATGAATGGATTTGTAAAACGAAAATGATCATGCCCAGGATGACGAGTTGATCTATATTTGATTCAAACCCGATTTTATTTGATTGCTACCCAGCTTATGGTTATCAATGCTGATTGAATTTTGACTGTGTAACGCCCAGCAATCTAAATCTATGGCAAAGATGGTTAATATTGTTATACACTTTTCATTTTGACTGTATCGTAACAGCCTTTCCATATCGGTATTTGATTGAAATGACATGAACTCTATGTATATTGTTACAGTTGTAACAAATCTATTTTGTGTTCAATTGTATCGATTATAATTCTGTTGTGGCATATCATATCTTATATGATTACGATTCTGTTCGATTATGGTTGTATTGATTACGATTACATCGTATCATTATACGATTTGATTCACTGTTTAATTTTGTTTGATACGAAACAGGCCTATCAAGATTTGACCATGTTTTATGGTAACTGAAAACAGAGTATTCTTTACTCTGTTTCGATTGCATTCATTTTGATATTGTTTAATTTGAATGATAGTTTCACTTAAATCATTAGTAATTCGTTTTGATGATTAAAAGAAAATTAAATTGGATTTGATTTCTTTGAATATTTTATTTGATTGCTATCTGATTCCATATGCTATTTTAGACTAGCTACAGAATCAGATGACTCTGTAGCTAAGTCTGTAGGATCATTTTTTTTGTATATTGTCACTAAAATATCTTTCTAATTTGATATTTGTGTTCTATTGTAGGTAAATTCGAATTGCAATTGAGTTTATGAGCAGTTGGAGGATATCTCAAGGATTTCACTTGCATTTTAGTTGCTTAGTTTAGGAGATTTTGGGATTTTTCCCTGATTATGTAAAACTGTTTGATAATTATCCACAGGGATGTTTTACCCTGTGGAGAAACCTATATATACTTATGATTTTTGTAATAATCATCATCCTCATTCGTGGGAGAACAAGGATATGGAATTCTAATGCAAACTGGAGCAGAATTGATGTTTTGTCACAGCTTTAGCTTCTCAATATATCAACATTTTGTTTCATGTTTTGTATATCACTTTGCTTATGATTTATGACTACTTTAGCTATCTAAATCAAATGAAAATGATATAATTTTATTACTGTTATCCATATCTTGTCTCTTCCAAATAGATAAAAGACATAACAATTGTTAATTCAGTTTGTGAATGATAGGTTTATCTTCTTCATAAATCGAATTGTTATATATAAGTCCTTGCATAACAGGTTTCCCTTATTGCAGGAATTTATAATCATAAGATTGTTATGATTTTCTTTTATGTCTTGTTTGTCCTGTAAATCACTTCAAGAAGCAGCATAGCCAATCGTTTACGAAAAGCTCACGGACTAACCG
>ML779739.1:771319-824806 GCA_009831015.1 Picea engelmannii | reverse complement strand
ACAAAAAAGTAGTTGCTATAACACAATAATTTTTTACATTTAATGATTTCTCCTCCCACCAACTTCCAATTTTTTACATTTAATGATTTCTCATCCCACCAACTTGAAAGATGACTTTTTCCCATGACAAAGATGTTTTGGTGGCATCTTAACAATTTAAACTCATTTTTTTAGATTTATTGACTTCTCGTCATTTATTGGTGGCATCTTAACAATTTAAACTCATTTATTGATTTATTGAAAATAAATTATATATATATATATGAATGAAAAAGAGAAAAAAAAAAATTGCTATAACACAATCATTTTTTACATTTAATGATTTCTCCTCCCACCAAATTCCAAGATGACCTTTCCCATGACAAAGATGTTTTGGTGTCATCTTGAACAATTTAGACCGTCAAAAGGAATAGTTAGCAACTCTTGTACTTAATGATTCTTTTTATTTTTCCAAGTTCATCATATTCTATCTAAGTCTACATTCTAACCGCTAGCTCATTTGAGAGTTCCCATAATTTTTGATTAATTTCCCTTACACTTGTGTGGCTTTCCACCTCGTGGTTATTACCTTAGGCCCATGGTGTGCGTTTTTTTTCCACATACACATGTCATATTGAGTTGTTTGAAGCCTTGCTTATTCATTAGCTTAGGCCCATGGTCTGCCTTTTTCCACATACACATGTCATATTGAGTGGTTTGAAGCCTAGTTTGTATCCCTTAGTTTATTTTATTTTATATTAAAAATTTATTTAAAAGTTAAGTTTGATTTGTTTATTCTTTTATAGTTTAATTTTTTTCAATTCATTTAAATTTTCTATAAAAAAATATTATTAAATTTTTTTAATTATAATTGGAAAATTTTATATTAAGTAAAAGGTGTAGTAAAGCTCGTTGCAAGAGTATATCATAGTCTTTCTCAAAAGAGTAAAAACAAAAGTAAAAAAAAACTAGCTTCTAGCATATAGTTGTACATCATAAGTAATTTCATATACAAAACATTCCAAAAGAGCCTAGTAGTGTAGAATCTATAGAATAGATCTAACAACTTGAGTACTTTGTAATACATATAAGCTTAGAAGAATGCATGATAGTTGGTGGCTTCATCCACTGCTTTCTTGGCTGAATCTGAAGTTTGCTTGATTGGTTCCACATTCTTTGGGAGCTGATGTACTGTATCTTCTTCCCTTGGTCTCCCACAGTTTGAGTTAACATATTGTACTTGATTAGAAGCTTTATATTTCTCACCCTTGGCAAAATTGACTACCATGTTCCAGAGCATGTTACATTTTGCTTCTAGTACATTAATCTAATGTTTCTATTGCACCAAGGTTCCCATAATGGTTGTTATTTGAGAAGTAACATGGTTTTCTTACTCATGGATTTTCTCTATAGATATGAGACTCAAGCTTCAATTTCCCTAAATTGTCTCTTGGTGACTCTGCGGAGCACACCTTATCTTTGGAATTTCTTTCTAATCCATTTGAAAAGTGCAACAAATCAATTCATAGAGAAAAGTGAAATATTCAAAAATGTCTACACTTCCAGGCCTTAGGTTGAATAATAGTTCTCTCGAAACCCATGGTAGGAATAGGCTTAGCTCAGAATGGTCATAGAGAACACTACCTAAACCAATGCTAAACAAGGGATTCCAAAGTAACAACAATGAGTTTGAGGGTAGACAATCTATACACCCACACAAGAAAGAACCTGAAATAACATACCACCCAGAACACAGAGCAAACTTGTTCCTTGTCCAAATAGTTTCAATTCGAGCAAGGGACGAGATAAAAAAAGAGATCCATTGAAATAGAATAGACTCCTACAAATAATAGAAAATCATCTAGCAATGGAGCATAATCCTGAGAGTATGAAGGAGGGGCTAACTCTCCAAAACTGAAACTAGAAACAAACCTTATACCTAACAATTCTTTAGAATGAAAGGGAGATAAAGGTGACAACTTGCTTAAGAAGAAGAAAATGAAAAGAACCATAACCACCATTTAAACCCAAAGACCATAATTCACTAGACAAACAATCGAATTGATAAACAGGAGATGTTGCACAGAGAAGCCAAGCCACAAAGCCATAATTTCACATTGATAATGGAAAATACTATTCAACAATTCCAAATCATGTGAGGTAATGGTTTGAATCATGTGAGGAGATGGGAAGCATAACATCACATAACAGTCTTCCATGTGGAATTTTTACCTTAAAAAGAGCCACATGCCTTCTTAAATGAGAGTTATGTTCCTTGTCCTCCGCCATTTCAGGGTATAGTTTGGGTATAAGCCTTGCCATTAATAACTATATCCCTCTCTTTTACTAATGTTGCTTCATTGGCAAATTTGCCCACTATGCGGTTATTTTCCCTCAAAACATGATAAAATTGTACATTAGATAAAGAATTTGTAGATCGCTTTATCCTCTCTATCACCAAATCCAAGAGAGAATCAATATGAATGTTGTTCAAAACCATATGTATAATAACATTTTTGGAGTTCCCCACCACAATGAAGTTCTATATATGAAGAATAATGGTGATCTTCAGTCCTTGCAAGAGTGCATAGGATATTTGTTGGTTGTGGAGCCTGATTATCTTCCTGATTTATATGCAGGTAAGCCTAGCCCCTTCTTCTGGGGGTTCAGGGGGTCCCCCAGAGGAATTCTTTTGGGAAAATTTCCTTGTAAAATATTGTGATTTCGTAGTCAATTTGGACCGTTCATTATAAGGTCACGGATTTGAAGGTAGAAGTTATGTTAGGGTTTTTTTTCGCTAGAAGGAAACCCTCTTTTCTGAGGGAATTGGATTGCGGTTGTGTGTGATAGAAAATATTGTATTCTGAGAGATGAGATTGTGAGAAAAAGAAGATGAAGTTACAACAAGTGTGTTATAGGTTGTATCCCTTCATTTGTTGGATAATTATAATGGAAGGACCTGGCAATTACTCTGGTGGACGTAGCCCACACTGGGTGAACCACATATATCTATGTCTCTATTGTATTGTGTATGTTCTTTGTTTCATTTCCACATTTGTTTATTTTATTACTCCGTGAACTTGTTTTTCTAACACCTGGCATCAAAGCGAAAGGTAACTCACAAGAAAATAGGGTTCCTGGTTCGAGTGGTAGCAACGACGGAAGAGGGAAAGTTTAAGGTCAAGAAATTTAATGGCCAAAACTACCAGTTATGGAATATGGAAATGGAAGATTCTTTATATCAGAAGGATTTATTCCTACCATTGGGCAGAATAGAAAATAAGCTAACGACCATGAAGGATGAAGAATGGGAGGTTTTTGACAGAAAAGCACTAGGAACGATATGATTGTGCCTGACAGTGTTTGTGATGTTCTGTTCCCAAGAATAGGCCAGCAGGGAGTGACTTAGCAGTCCATATGTTCCCGTAGACTACAGTCAGGCACAAACAAGGAACAAAGGGAGAAATAAGGGTGAATAAATGGCTAAACAATGAATTAATCCAAAAAGCATGGGAAAAGTCACTTAAGCCAAAGTCAACAGAGAAATCGAAAAAAAAGGTGTTGAGGGGGGACTTAATTAATTAATCATGCAACTTAGGAGGAAAAACACCTAGCTTAAGTGATGTCAACGAAGAATTATATCAGGGAAGGTATAAGAAGAGGAATTCGACCTAATTCCTCATTATGTTATGATTTTGAGTTGAGAACAGGTTAAAGAGGAGGAAGTCGACCTATTTGATGTTTTGTGGATTTCTAGACGAAACCACCACCCAGATCAGTTTCGGTGTTGGAAGACACACCCTATCCTATGAGAGATACAATCCAGGTATTTCACCATGCTAAATAAGGAACATACAAACCTAGTTCAAATATTGCGTAGTGTAGCCAATGAGGGCGCAAGTGTTAGAGATATTTTTGTGTAGCTGGATGAGATTAGGAAATTTCTTGTCAGTTCCTTCCGACCCAGTTGAGAGGAAGCCATGGCATTTCTTTTGATCCATCATTCATCATATTTTGATGGTGGAATCTTCCAAGGTGAAACAGAGAATCAGGAAGTACGCAACACTTGTGGAAGTACATTTGGGTTTTCAGAGAGATTTCCAAATCAGATACAGGGAAACCATTTTGACCCAGTACAGAGGAGGGTAGGGAGCACATTTTGAGACAAATATCATAGGATTCTGTTGGTGGAATCATCAGGGCACATTAATAGAGCCCAGGAGGTGCGCAACCCCCTAGGGTATATCATCTGGGGTTCATCTAGAGCTTCATTGAGATGATATTCAGTTCAACAGTTACTAGGAGGATCCTAGAGGCTAGGGCGCACCATTTGAGATATTTTCCAGGATGATTGGTTGAGCATAGCCACCAGAGCAAGTATTTCCTTCATTTGCAATAGTTGTTGTTACTTTCTAGAGTTGCATGTTGTCAATCTATCTGTGCATGTGTAGATATATCCACATCTTCTGATCACGGGTATTTTATATTAGTTGCATTGTATTCCAATGATGATCCATGAGATCTAGCTGATGATTAGTTCTCTTCTTTTAGCATACCATTTGTATTTCCTACTTTTTCCACATAATACATGCTATTGGGATTGTGTTGGTTTCCTTATTTCACATGCATCATATATACTTGCTCAAACCTTGACGGTGGAATCTGCCAGTGTTCACTAGAGAGTCAGGAAGTATGCAACACTTGTGGAAGGACATTTGGATTTTTAGAGAGCTTTCTGAATCAGATCCGGGGAAACCATTTTGACCCAGTACAGAGTGTAACATACCCCCCCGGCCACCAACAGGCTCGGAGGAATGTCACTACTCAGACACTTAACTTAGTTCTGACAACATATTGTAACACCCCAGTATTCAACTGAGCTATGTCACATAACTTTTTCTCTTCAAATACATATATACACACATGCATACATACATATTGAACTGCATGCAATTAAACATATACATACAATGCTCTAAAGGAAGCTTCACATATAAAGCATAAACAAACAATTGCATTATGTAAATATACAATTTCCAGGCTGAATTAACAATAAACACAGACATGTAGCGTACTCAGGGGTATATCCTTAAACATACGAACAACTATGGCCACACATGCAATAAAACCCACAAAATAACACATAAATGCCAATGCAGCATGTAAATTCATCACATAACCAGTACTTATCTTGGTAGGAATGTCACCAACTGCGTACAGACCATCCATGAACCTCCAGCCTTAGACTACACTGTTCATCACTCTCAACAGTGAGTCACCCCCGAGCTGGGACTAGACTCCAGTCGGGTAAGGGATTCCCAACCAGGCTAAAGGTACACGGTCGACCAGAAGGACTCCCTCTCAGGTGCTCACTCAACCACAGCCTACAACCTCTCCTTCCTCACATGCCTGTCCCACCCAAGGAAGTGTGCCCCTTCTCTTCTCAACAGTCCTTCGGCTACCCCACTTCCCTTCCAAGGCTTCAGCAAAAGGCCGGACCGGAAGTCTCAGAGCGTTGTAGCTGCAGTTTAGCACGTTCAGGAAATCGATCCCCAACAATTCTCTCACTCAGAGAATTGCTCACGGGCATGAAAACCCTCCTCTTCAATCCCGCTCCCAAGATGACAGGTACACCAACATGAATGGTTATCGATCTGGTCTAGATACGACGGTAGGAAAGATACGAGGATAGCTCAAGTATTGATGAAATGTATCATGGATATTGGTTCTCTGGTCGAAGGAAAAATGGTAAGATTCTCAGCAATTCTTCCACCCTCACAATGTCAATCTCCCCTTTACAATGGCCAATTTTCCCAAAGGAACTAAGTCTCGGCAATAAGTATGCATGTCTCCAACTTGACACTTTCCATGTTGGAAGCTACTCTGATACACTTGTCCCCTAATTTAGGGCTTAGGATAAATTAATTATCCATACTTTATGTTTTTAAGAAATATTAATATAATATTTATTTTCGGCTTTAAGCTCTCTAGCTTAGCCCTGTTCTTAACTTTAGGCCCTCCCTATCCCTATTTGGTGGAATCTAGTCCCCCTTCTCTTTTATCGTGGTCGGTCTGCATGCAGCGATGTAATTTATATTAATCATGAGACATATACAAAATAGGCGCACTGGCCTTTAACATCTAGGCACTCTGGCCTAATTCCAAAACATAAGAATTATGGCTTATAATACTGGCTCACTAGCCTATAATGCATATCATATACATAAAGGTTCGCTGACCTTAATATTGCGCACACTTTAGTTACTACGTGCGGTATCCGCTAACCTCAAGGTTGCACGCTCTTTAGTTATTGCGTGCGGTATCCAGAAATGTGCACACTACATCACTTTACTGCACAATATATGCAAGCACCATGCCATGAAAGGTGTATTTACAAAAATGATGTCTAAACATCTCACTAGCTTAAATATACTTGGATTACATTTGCATTTGGGTTCGGCCGAGGGATATTACAATCCCCTCCCCTTATTTATGCATTGTCCTCAGTGCATCATGTACCCATATACAATAAAATTTTCAAATTTCTTTCAAAAAGATGCGGGTATTCTGCCTGCATTGCATCCTCATGCTCCCAAGTAATGTCTTCAGGTCCGTACTAGGTACATTGGACCTTTACAAGCCCTATGGCTCGATTCCAGAGTTGTTTGATTTTCTGGTCCAAAATGCGCATCGGATGCACTTGGAAAGTGCCTTCTTGCTCCACCTGAATAACATTCCAATCAATAACATTATTAGCATCAAGTAAGTATTTCTTTAACAATGATATATGGAATACATTATGAACAGACATAGATGCAGGCAATGCAATCATATAAGCAACTGGACCAATCCTCTCTAGGATTTCAAATGGTCCACAAAATCTAGCTGTCAACTTGGCGTAGCTTCCCAGCTTCAGGGAACTCCTATTAGCTTTCACTTTCAAGAAAACATGATCACCCACTTTGTATTCTCTATGGATTCTATTTTTATCAGCATAACTTTTCTGTCTGTCTTGGGCAACTTTCAAATTCTGCTTAATTTTTAACATTTGGTCCTCCATCTCCTTGAGCAACTCTGGTCCGACTATTGTTCTATTAGCTGGGTTATCCCAGCTTACTAGAGTATTGCACCTTCTGCCGTAAAGTGTTTCAAATGGGCTCATCTTCAATGATGCCTGATACCCATTGTTGTAAGCAAATTCTATTAAATGTAGGTAGTCTTCCCATTTTGATGGTTTATCCATCACATACATTTTCAACATATCTTCTATCACTCTCTTCACCCTCTCTGTCTATCCATCTGACTAAGGATGGTATGCTGTACTACTAAAGTTCAGATTCATTGCAAATCTTTTGAACAATCCTTTCCATAAATTCGAGGTGAATTTCGGGTCTCTGTCAGACACAATCGTTTTAGGAATTTCGTGCAATCGTGCCACTTCCTTCATGAAAATATCAGCGACATTTGTTGCCTTATGAGTAGTTTTTAGTGGAATAGAATGAGCAGCTTTTGTAATCTTGTCCACCACCACCATAATTGAATCATGTAGCTTGCCTGTTCTGGGCAATCCCATAATAAAATCCATTGTCGCCACTTCCCACTTCCATTCAGGAATGGGCAAACGTTGCAACAATCCTGCTGGGTGCCTATGTTTTGCTTTAACTTTCTGGCATTCCATACATCTTGCGATGTATTCTACTATATCTCTCTTCATACCTGGCCAATAGTATTGGCTCTTGACTACTGCTATGGTTATCTGATATCCAGGGTGCCCTACATAAGGAACATTATGCATCTCATGAAAAATTATACGTTTCAAGTCCTAGACATTTGGTACAATTTTTTTTTTCTTGTGCAACAATATTCCATCTACTCCCAACTTATAAATATCCATCTTCTGTGGGGTCTTACCTCACTGTAATTTTGCTATCAATTCTTTGTATTGCAGGTCTGTATTTGCAGTCTCCATAATTTTTCTTTTAACATCAGTCTAGTACATGTTGATGGTTGTAGCACGTAGTTCATGCACCCTTCTGCTGAGTGCATCAACCACTTTATTTTCTTTCCCCTTGATATGCTTTATATCAAAGTCATATTCTCTTAGAAATTCTAACCATCTTCTTTTCCTAGCATTTTGATTTGGCTGATCAAATAAATATTTCAAACCATTGTGGTTTGTTCTTAGCTCAAACCTTTTCCCCATGAGGTAGTGTCTCCATTTCCTCAGGGCATGCACCATGGCTGCCAACTCCAAATCATGAGTGGCATAGTTTCTTTCATGCTCCTTCAACTTCCTTGATTCATAACATATCACAAATCCATTTTGACTGAGGACTCCACCAAGTCCTTCATTACATGCATCTGTGCATACAATGAAATCTTCATTTGGGTCTGCAATCCTTAGTATTGGATCACTTGTCAATAATTGTTTCAAACGTTGGAAACTCCTTTCACAGTCCGACTTCCACTGAAAGTTCATACCATTTCTTTGCAAGGAAGTGATTGGGTGTGCTATCTTTGAGAATCCTCCAATGAATCTCCTATAGTAGCCTACAAGGCCCATGAATGATCTGACCTTTGTCACATTCTTTGGTGTTTACCATTCTCTAATGGCTTCTATCTTCTCAGGATCTACTGCTATCCCATCCTTTGAGATGATATGCCCCAAATAATGAATTTTTTTCTGATAAAATGAGCACTTGCTCAATTTGGCATACATCTGATGCTCCCTTAATACTTGCAACACCATCCTCAAATGATGTTCATTCTCTTCCTCTGACTTAGAGTATATAAGAATGTCATCCAAAAATACAATGACAAACTTGTCTAAATATTCTCGGAAAACACCATTCATTAAGCACATGAAAACAACTGGTGCATTTGACAACCCAAATGGCACCACTGTGAACTCATAATGACCATACCTTGTCCTGAAGGCGGTCTTGTTGATATCTTCCTCCTTAATTCTTACCTGATGGTATCCCGATCTGATATCTATATTTGAAAATATCTTTGCATCATTCAATTGATCAAAAAGATCATCGATCCTTGGCAGAGGATACTTGTTCTTTATAGTCACTTTATTCAATTGTCTGAAATCAATGCACAATCTTAACGTTCCATCTTTCTTTTTTTCACAAACAAGACTGGGGCACCCCAAGGTGATACACTTGGGCGTATATACCCCTTTTTCAGAAGTTCTTCAAGCTTCATTTGCAACTCCTTCAATTCTGGTGTACTCATTCTGTAAGGAGCCTTTGACACAGGAGTTGCTCCTAGTGTCAGATTTATAGAAAAATCAATGCCTCTCTTTGGGGGTAGTCCTAGTACTTCCTTGAATACATCTTCAAACTCTTTCAGGACTGCATAATCCTCCAAATTTGGCACCTTGTCTTTAGGTGTCTCCTCCGTATGAGATGCATATATTTGACATCCTCTTCTATAACATTTCTTCAGCTGGAATGATGAAATTTCTCTAACGGTTACTACCCTGGGAATTCCTTGCACTTTCCTTTGGTTCCCTTCTTCATCCAAGCAAGTTAATGCTTTGTTGTGACAATCCAATAGAGCATGATGTGGGTCCAACCAATCCATCCCAATTAAATAGTCATAGGAACCTAAAGGTAAGATGTTCAAATCTGCCTTGTTGTTTAGTTTGTTCATGTCCATGAGACATGACTTAACCATCTCATTAACCCTTCTTTTGGTTCCTATAGCCAGCTGTACCAACCAAGATTTTCCATGCTTGCTTCTTGGCAATTGCAAACTTTCTACCATCTTAGGATCTATATAACTATGACTAGCTCCTGAATCAATTAAAATAGCAATGGTTTGGTTGCTAATCATACCTTCCACTTCTATCATGTGTGACTGATATTCTTCTTGCTTGTTATCCAGGGCTGCATAGATCCTTGGCACATTTCTGCCCATGTCCTCCACTGTTTCATCTTGCTGTACATTATAAACAATCCTTCCTTTTTCACCTATGTGAGGACAATCTCTGAATCTATGATCTCCTTTACAACCCCAACATTGAATAGGTGGTTGCCTTGGCCCTTGGCCTCCTACCTCTATCATTTTGGGCTCTTTAGGAGTTTGTGGTCCCTATGGACTATTTCTGAAGAATGGTGGTTTAAATCCTTTCTTCCTCTGATCCACCTTGAACTTCTTTTTGTCTTCCCAAGATTTTTGGAAAGTTGGCCTTGCTTTCTGCTGATCATATAGACATTTAGCTTGCCTTATGGTCTCTTCCAATGTCTTGGGATCATCATACTGTATTTTGTCACTGATGAACGCTGACAATCCACTCAAATACCTTTGAATTTTAACTGTCTTACCCTTGATGAAAGAGATGTACTTCAACAGTTCTAGGAATATTCTTTCATATTCATCTATGGTCATGCTTCCAATCTTGAGTTCAAAGAACTCTTTCATTTTCTTGTCATAATATCTCTTAGTCAAGTATTTCTTCTCAAAATACTTCTTAAATTCCCTCCAAGTAATACTCTTCTCTTTAATGTGTTGTACCTGCACAAGTTGATCCCACCACATGGATGCCTTTCCTTTGAATTGATAGATGGCAATTCTACCCTCTACATGAGAAGAATAATTGTGTAATTGAAAATACTTTCTCATGCCTAGCAACCATGTTTCTGCATCTTCATCCTTCTTGTGCTCACCATCAAATGTAGGAGGTTTGATTTTGTTCATTTCTCCTTGTAGCTCATCCACCCCAGACCTCTTATGTTGTCTGACAGGGGATGGACTTGTGCTGCTACCTGCTCTTTTATTGGAATTCTTTAGGGAGTGATGGTGGTGTTTTCTAACACTTCCTGATTTCTTTTTCTCATCTGAAGGTTGGTGACTTCTAGATTTGCTTGAGTCACTTTCATTTTCCAATTTATTTTCTATTATGTTCAGACTTTGCAATAAATTCATGTTGAAGTCATCCTGCTTCTCTTTGGCTCTCATAAGCCTTTCATTATCATCTTTATGGCTTTGGACATCCTTTTGTAAATTTTTAATGGTCTCTACCATATTCATGTTTTCATCCCTTTCCTCTCTATGTCCATTGGAGTTTGTTCCTTCAATGTCCAAATGGACATTCATCCCTCTATTCTTATCTTGTTGACTGTAATTTCTCTGTGTCTCTTCCATTCCTATGGATTCGGTACTGATTTGATCTGATCTAGTTGTTGTTAATTCTGCAAAATGTGCAGCCATTAAAACTTATTAGGTTAACTAAATCAACAATCCATGAGAAATATGAACTATTTCGGCTCAATAAATATATCAGATTATCTTTTCTGATTTCTTGGTGTTGCCACCATGATAATTCTTAGACAAGACCCAAGTTTGAGAACTTAGTAAGTACTACATCATCGCGCAGAGATACATCGGGCAAAAGGCAGTTTGTCGAAACCACTTTTGCATAAGTTCCGATGTCACGTGCTTCAATATGTCAAATCCACCATTCGTGGGATGGCTGACGGCTAGTCATATCACTCCATCTCATTCGCTTGGTACATCACATCCGTTTGAAGTTAGGTGAATGCCAACATGTAATGAACTCAAAATTTTAATCATTTTGAAATGGATTAGCCGAGCATGGCAACCCATCGTACTTGTGCACAAGTCTGTCAGTGATTCATGATTGAGGTTCTATAATTACCAACTCTCGGGTATGGAAGCATCATCTTATCCATCAACGAGCAGTATCTAATCTGGTTCGAACTTCTCATCTCTGCAAAAGCATTTCGGTGCCCCCACAACTAAGGTATATGGACTCAGTTAAATCCAATGAGACTGGTTATTCGGGCAACATGCTAAATTTTCCCGCGAGTACGAAGGAAAAGGTGGTCACGCAGATATTGGTGACTAAATTTCACACAGTACCTGTTATTGATTCAAGATTGGAAATCAGGCTAAATCCAATCATGAGAGATCTGGTTATCAATAGACTAGTTGCTAAGAAGAAACGAAGAAAGCGACAGAAGAAAGAACCCGTCGCTGAAGTGGCTGAAAGTGTTGGAGAGAATCAACCGGTCTGGTTATATTCTTTAAAGGAGGAGCTAGCTAAGTTGAAATGAGCCCTCAAATAAAATTGAGTATATTTCAACGATTTTTGGACAGATGGTAGCAGAGGTAAGAAACTCTAGAGATGATAGACCTATTCTTGTACGGTCTCTTTAAATAGGGCAATTGCTATTTTGAATCATCCCCTTTTGTAATTTCGGATTTTAAATGAACATATAAGCGCAGAAGCGGATTTTGTACTGCTTATGACAAGATTATAATTGATGGTGGTATGAATCTTGTTTCCTTTAATATTATGTGTCTTCTTGTAACTTATATTTCACTTTTAACTGTCTAAATAAAACTCAGAATTCATCTCACTTGCTTGAATTAATTTAAATAATACTTCAATGCAGTTGTGTATTCCTCTTTCTTTGAATACTATGTAAATTTTCTATTTAACTCAGGCTCGTCGTCTTAATTAACCTTTCAGACGATTTTTGCGCGCATAAAATTCAACCTGTGTACCTTTATTTATCGTGAAAAGTGAATTTATAAGGTAAATCATGCTTCTGTGCACCTATCTGCTATACATTTCCTCTTCGTCGCACTAATAACTTGCACGCACTACTTCTGCGTTGCGTGCCAATATCCACTGCGCACTGTTTTTGTATCTCACTCGAATATTCCATATGAATTTTGCTCTATGCATTGCAACGTGATAAAGTTCAATATGCCTTACCGTGTACAGTAATCTGTATGCCCCATCGAATACTTTGTCGCTACCGCGCACAACCACCTACGCGCACCTCTGCCTACATTGTAGCGATACCACTCATACTCATACTATGTGCGCACCAACCAAACTTCACTATGCTTTACCATACTGCGCACACCACGCGCAACCCTACTATGTGTATGCACTCCGCGCAATGCTAAATTTTAGTGCACGCATCCCTACATATTATTCTTCTGCACGGTGGCTCAATTTTCCATGAACGCAAATACACTGTATACCATATTGTAATCTCATTTCCATTCAAATTGTTTGGCCCATTCAGGCTCAGTGTCGAAAACTAACGCTCTAATACCATACTATAACATACCCCCCCGGGCCACCAACAGGCTCGGAGGAATGTCACTACTCAGACACTTAACTTAGTTCTGACAACATATTGTAACACCCCAATATTCAACTGAGCTATGTCACATAACTTTTTCTCTTCAAATACATATATATACACACATGCACACATACATATCGAACTGCATGCAATTAAACATATACATACAACTCTCTAGCGGAAGCTTCACATATAAAACATAAACAAACAATTGCATTCTATAAATATACGATTTTCAGGCTGAATTAACAGTAGACATAGACATGCAACATACTCAGGGGTATACCCTTAAACATATGAACAACTATGGCCACACATGCAATAAAACCCATAAAATAACACATAAATGCCAATGCAGCATGTAAATTCATCACATAACCGGTACTTATCTTGGTAGAAATGTCACCAACTACATGCAGACCATCCACAAACCTCCCAGCCTTAGACTACACTGTTCATCACTCTCAACAGTGAGTCACCCCCGAGCTGGGACTAGACTCCACCTAGGTAAGGGATTCCCAACCAGGCTAAAGGTACATAGTCAATCGGAAGGACTCCCTCTTAGGTGCTCACTCAACCATAGCCTACTACCTCTCCTTCCCCACATGCTTGTCCCACCCAAGGAAGTGTGCCCCTTCTCTGCTCAACAGTCCTTCAACTGCCCCACTTCCCTTCCAGGGCTTCAGCAACAAGCCGGACCGGAAGTCTCAGAGCATTGTAGCCGCAATTTAGCACCTTCAAGAAATCAATCCCCAACAATTCTCTCACTCAGATAATTTCTCATGAGACTGACAGAACGTATCACGGATATTGATTCTCTGGTCGAAGGAAAAATGGTAAGATTCTCAGCAATTCTTCCACCCTCACAATGTCGATCTCCCCCTTACAATGGCCGATTTTTCCAAAGGAACAAAGTCTTGGCAATAAGTATGCATGTCTCCAACTTGACACTTGTCATGTTGGAAGCTACTCTGATACACTTGTCTTAGGATAAATTAATTATCCGTACTTTATGTTTTTAAGAAATATTAATATAATATTTATTTCCAGCTTTAATCTCTCTAGCTTAGCCCTGTTCTTAACTTTAGGCCCTCCCTATCCCTATTTGGTGGAATCTAGTCCCCCTTCTCTTTTATCGTGGTCGGTCTGCGCACAACGATGTAATTTATATTAATCATGAGACATATACAAAATAGGCGCATTAGCCTTTAACATCTAGGCGCTCTAGCCTAATTCCAAAACATAAGCATTCCAACTTATAATATTGGCTCACCAACCTATAATGCATATCATATACATAAAGGTTCATTGACCTTAATATTGTGCGCACTTTAGTTACTGCGCACGGTATCCGCTGACCTCAAGGTTGCGCGCTCTTTAGTTACTGCGCGCGGTATCCAGAAATGTGCACACTACATCACTTTACTGCGCAGTATATGCGTGCACCATGCCATGAAAGGTGAATTTACAAAAATGATGTCTAAACAACTCACTAGCTTAAATATACTTGGATTACAATTTCATTTGGGTTCAGTCGAGGGATATTACACAGAGGAGGATAAGGAGCACATTTTGAGACGAATATCATAGGATTCCATTGGTGGAATCATCAGGGCGCATTACTAGAGCCTAGGCGGTGCGCAACCCCCCAGGGGATATCATCGCGGTTTCATCCAGAGCTTCAGTGAGATGATATTCAATTCAAAAGATACCAAGAGGAGCCTAGAGGCTAGGGTGCACCGTTTGAGATAATTTTCATGATGATCGGTTGAGCATATCCAGCAGAGTGAGTATATCCTTCATTTGCAACAGTTGTTGTGACTTTTTGGAGCTGCATGTTGCTGATTTATCTATGGATGTGTAGATATATCCACATATTTTGATCACAAGTATTTTATATTAGTTGCATTGTATTCCATTGATGATCCATGAGATCTAGTTGATGATTAGTTCTCTTCTTTTAGCATATTAGTTGTATTTCTTGGTTTTTCCACATAATACATGCTATTGGGATTGTGTTGGTTTCCTTATTTCACATGTATCATATATACTTTCTCAAACCTTATTTATATCACACACACACATGAGAAAATCACCAAGCATGTTAAACAAGTAACTAAAACGCATCCATAAACCCCCAGAGTATCAGATCCAAGAGTCTAAACACTAGTTCAATAGTGCATATCCAGATCCACTGGATTTGGGATATTTCAATGGTATCAGAGCCTTCTTCCTTCCATCCTATGGAGAAGTGCTTCTCATGACCCTATGATTCCGGGAATAGGTGCAGAATACCCAGAGGGACAAGGATGTATTGGGGACGAGTACATTCAATACTGCAGAGAAAATAGTAGAGACAAAAGAATCATGAACAAAAGGGACTACACTCCCTTCCACACTCAGTCAGATACATAGCCAGAGTTAGAGGACATGGATCACATCAGCTCTGACATAGATGAAAACATAGAGAGGACTATGGGTGACAAATGTGAGACACCAAAGGGCAGGGGGAAGGGCCTCAAGACACAATCTAACAATACACAAGCCATCTTGAATGACCTAGCTAGAGGACAACGAGATATCATGAACGCCATAACATAGATGGCCATCAGTACATAGATGATCCAACACAGTGTGAGCAATATCGGTGCCAACACGGAAAGAGGAGTGAGTGATTTAGGAGGACACCAGGGAGGTGGGTCTAGTGGCTCTAGTGGATCGTAGGGCGAACCAAGTGTACATACTTCACCTATCCGTGCCTATACATCACCTGGGAGGATTCCCTAACCTTTATATCCACAGTTCCAGGGGGGACAACCTTTGGGACAACTAGGGCAGGTAGGAGGACAACTAGGACAAGGGTAGGAAGTTCCATAGGACCCATTTGGGGAGTACAAGAGAGATTATTTGGCCTTGGGACTAGAGTTCTAGGAATACATGAGTTTTCTATATTATTGTTCGATCATGTATCGTAATAGACCCCAGGAGGCACAGAGGGGCCATGCACAAAATCAAAACATGGATTTCATTACGAAAGTGGGAAAGTTGACTATTCCTACTTTCAACGGGTCATCCTGATGCTCAGCTCAGGCATGGGTACAAAATATTGACACATATTTCAAGCTCAACCTGATGACAAAGTCAAAAGCTATTAGCTTCATGACCTTGCACTTGGATGGGGAGGCCCACGAGTGGTGGTATCATGGGATGGTGACCTTGGTTCAAAACCACATTACCTCATATTTGGAGTTCACCGAGAGGTTGATGGAGAGGTTTGACAGGAGAGATTCAAAACTCCATTTCATGGATATTAAACAGTTGATACAAACATGGTCAGATGAGGCCTTCATCATAGAGTTCTAGTGGAAGGCAGTGGTCGTATCATATATTTCAGAGCACAAATTGGTGATGTTGTTCACCGAGGCGTTGATAGAGACATTGAGGGGATGGGTTAAGGATTTCAAGCCTCACACTCTACAGGAGGAAATTATGCACACTAAAGACATGGGGGACTCAGTGATGAAACCCAAAACCTTTACCGAACCCTTTGTACCATAGAGAGACAGGGATCAGAAAAATCCTTAGAGGGAAAGGAAGGGTAAACCCAAGCTGGATGATGACACCAAATGGGAGTTGATGAGGAAGAATATTTGCTTCTCTTGCATAGACCCTTGGGTACCAGGGCATAGATGCATGGGAAAGGGAAATATCCACTATATTGAGGTGGAATCAAGAAGTGAGGAGGAGGATGAGGAGATTGATGCACATGCAAACAATGATTCAGAGGATGAGACTACAAATGAGCTAGAGTGACATTCAAAGAAACCTAAGATATAAACAGTGGAAAACCAAATGAGGAGACAAAACCTCATAGAGAGGTGGAAGGGGGATCCATAGAAACCCTTTCTGGAGTACCCAGGTACAACAATCTCAGGCTCAAGGGCCTTATACAAGGGCAGTGCATGACAACTCTAGTTGATGGTGAGGCCACCCATAATTTCATAGATGCGTCCTTAGTAGTCCGGAGGGGGTTACGCACTGAGGAGTTTGAGGGGTTCACTGTGGCAGTGGAAAATGGATACACTATGACATGCTTGAACATGGTCCTAGACCTAGAGGTCAAACTAGGAAACTACACCCTGACATATGCCTTTTATGTAGTTGACCTGTCAGATACAGATGCAATGTTGGGGGTACAATATCTATATTCATTGAGAGAGATTGAGTTCAACTATCAGATGTTGACCATGAGTTTTAGAGACACTAATGGATCAAGAGTGGTACTGATAGGTATGTCTACAGGAGTACCTAGGGCAGTATTAGTGAAGAGGATGGAGTGGATCTTTCGTGACAATGATGTAGTGTATGCAACAAAGTGTTTGATCACCACCCAGAAGGATTTAGAGGGAAGAGAGCGTTACCATCTAAAGATCAGGAAGCTTCTAAGTTAGTATGAGATAATGTTTGGGTCGATACCACCAGGGAGACCACTAGACAAGGGGTTCGATCATACTATTGAGTTGGAGGCAAGGGCTACACCGATTATCATTACACGCTATAGGCACCCCAAGAGATTCAAGGATGAGATTGAGAAAGAAATCAAATAATTTCTTGCGATGGGGTACATCAGGCCCATCACGATTCCTTTTGCTTCTTTAGTCATTCTGGTACTGAAGAAAGATGGCGCATTGACTACAGAGCTCTCAATAAGAAAATTATTAAGAACATGTACCCCATTCCACGCATAGATGAGTTGATGGATGAGCTACATGGGGCAGTTTTATTCAACAGGATTGACCCACGGTCAAGATATCATCAGTTCAACATTAGAGAGAAGGACATAGAGAAGACAACGTTCAGATGCCATTTTGGGAACTTTGAGTTTTTGGTCATGCCGTTTGGGTTGACCAACACACCAACCACCTCTCAGTCTTGCGTGAACCACATATTTAGGGGGAAGTTGAGGAAGTACCTTTTGGTATTCTTCAATGACATTTTGATTTACAACGGGACATGGGATGAGCATCTAACACACTTGGAGGAGGTCTTGGGAATTATGCAGGCACAATCATTATATGCCAAGGATTCCAAGTGTAAGTTTGGGATGAGAGAACTACTATACTTGGGGAATATCATCAGTGAGAAGGGAGTACAGGTTCATCAAGAGAGGATCAGGGCCATTCTGGATTGGCCATCACCCAAGAACCTCACAGAGCTGAAGGGATTCTTTGGATTATGCAGTTACTACAGGCGGTTTGTCAGAGGATTTTCACAGGCACCACTCACAGATCTAACCAAGAAGGGTGTTTTTCATTGGACAGATGAGTCACAACATACTTTTGAGAAAATGAAGGAGGTTATGAGCACACACCCTATTATATCCCTTCTATATTTCTCTCGGTCGTTTGTGTTAGAGTGCGACGCATCAGGGGTGGGTATTGGAGCAGTTTTGATGCAGGGGGTCCATCCCATTGTGTTCAAGAGCTGGAAGCTCAACAAGTCAGAGAGACTCTATTCGATTTACGATAAGGAAATGCTATCAATCATGCATGCCTTAACCAAATTTAGGCAATATCTTGTGGGTAGTAGGCTTGTAGTGAAGATTAATCAGAATAGTCTCAAGTATTTCCTGGATCAGAAAGACCTCAAAGAGAGACAACATAAGTGGGTCTCAAATATCCAAGCCTTTGACTTTGATATTGAGTATGTTAAAGTAAAAAGGAACATCATAGCAGATGCCTTGTCCAGGAGGCCAACAGGGTGTTTGATGATGGATATTTTCACAGACTGGAAGGAACATTTGTTGGTGGAGTACTCCAAAACAATTTTTCTTGTGAGGTAATAGATGAAAATGTAGTTGATGATAGATATCAGTTTCTAGATGATGTCATATTCTACAAGGACCAGATCTACTTGGCTCCAGAATCTACCTTAAAAGGGAAGGTTCTGAAGGTTTGTCACGATTCACCTACAACCAAGCATCAAGGATACTTCAAAACTTATCAACAGATCAGAGAGATATTCTCATGGAAGGGTCTCAAGGATAATGTACTGAAACATATCCGGGAGTGCACAACTTGTAAGTATAACACGTCTAAGTAGACACACCCTGTGTGTTACTTAAGCCTCTATCCATTCCAGAGAAAAAATGGGAGAGCATTTCTATGGACTTCATTACAGGTCTTCCTCAAGTGCAGGGAAGGGACTCTATATTTGTAGTGGGCGATAGGATGACCAAATTTGCACACTTCTTTTCCATACCCACAGACTACAAGGACATACAGGTAGCAGAAGTATTTTTCAGAGAGATTTTCCAGTTGCACGGTTTACCTAGGAAGATAGTCAGTGACAGAGATGGGTGCTTCATCAACACGTTTTGGCAGGAGCTCTTCAGGTTGGTGGGCACAGAGTTAGCTAGGAGTACCGGCTAGCACCCACAAATAGATGGAAAAACAAAGATTGTCAATAAATGGGTGGAGGGGTATCCGAGAAATTATGTGGGNGGGGGGGGGGGCAACAATGTACATGGGTGAGATGGTTGCAGATGGGTGAGTATTGTTACAACACAACTTACCACATGTCTATCATGATGTATTTATTTAGAGCGTTGTATGGATACAATGCACCCTCTTTTGTGGAGACTGTGTTTGGGGATAGCAGGGTCTCAAGGGCCAAAGACTAGGTTGAGGAGAGTTAGAGGATTCTATGAGCGGTAAAGGAAAAATTACATGCATCTCAAAACTAGCAGAATATATATGTAGATAGGAAGAGGATAGAGTGCAGTTTCAAGGTAGGGGACTTGGTTTTTCTACGATTACAACCATACAAAAAATATTCATTGAAAAGAAGTGGGGCAGAGAAACTAAAGCCTAGGTTCTATGGACCGTACATGGTCAGTAGGAAGGTAGGAGAAGTGGCCTTTGAGCTAGAGCTGTCGAAGGGTAGAAATATTCACAACATGTTCCATGTTTCACTCCTTAAAAGGGAAGTGGGAAAACATTTCATCATTTCAGAGGAGTTACCACCTTTGGATGAGGAGGGTCAGTTGGAGCTAGTGCCAGAGGAGGTGCTAGAGAAGAAAGAGCACAGATTGAGGAGCAGGGTAATCAGGGAGTGCTTGGTAAGATGGAGGGGACTTCCAGTGGAGGATGCCACATGGGAGGGAGAACATTTATTGCAACACCAAGGATTGATGTTGCTTGAGGACAAGCAATCTAGGGAAGGGAGGAATGTGATGTCCCGTTCCCAAGAATAGGCCAGAGGGAGTGACTTAGTAGTATATCTATTCCCGTAGACTATAGTTAGGAATAAACAAGGAACAAAGGGAGAAATAAAGGTGAATAAATGTCTAAACGATGAATTAAGCCAAAAAGCATAGGAAAAGTCACTTAAGCCAAAGTCAATAGAGAAATAGAAGAAAAAGTTGTTGAGGGGGGACTTAATTAATTAATCATTCAACTTAGGAGGAAAAGCACCTAGCTTAAGTGATGTCAATGAAAAATTAGATCAGGGAAGGTATATGAAGAGGAATTCAACCTAATTCCTCATTATACTATGATTTTGAGTTAAGAACAAGTTCCAAAGGAGGAAGTCGACCTCTTTGATGTTTTGTGGATTTCTGGAGGAAACCACCACCCATATTGAATTCAATATTGAAAGAAACACCCTAGCATATCAAGTATACCATCTAGGTATTTCATCGTGCTATATTAGGAGCATACATACCTAGTTCAAAGATTGCGTAGTGCAACTAGTAAGGGTGCAAGGGTTAGAGAGAGTTTTGTGTAGCTAGACGAGATCAGGGAATTTCTTGTCACTTCCTTTCAACCTAGTTGAGAGGAATCTGGGGCACTTCTTTTGAGCCATAATTCATCATATTCTTATGGTGGAATATTCCAGGGAACACCAGAAAACTAGGAAGTGCACACCACTTGAGGAAGGACATTTGGGTTTTCAAAGAGATTTCCGGATCAGATCTGGGGAAACCCTTCTGACCCAGTACATAGAAGGCTAGAGAACACATTTTGAGACATATATACTAGGATTTCATTAGTGGAATCATCAAGGCGCATTACCAGATCCCAGGAGGTATGCAACCCCCTAGGGGATATCATCGAGGGTTCATCCAGAGCTTCAGTGAGTCAATATTTAGTTTGAAAGATAGCAGGAGGAGCCTAGAATCCAGGGCACACAGTTTGAGACAATTTTTAGGCTGATCAGTTGAGCATATCCACCAGAGAGAGTATATCCTTCATTTGCGATAGTTGTCATGACTTTCCGGAGCTGCATGTTGCCAATCTATCCATGCATATGTATATCTATCCACATCTTCTGATCACAAGTATTTTATATTATTTGCATTGTATTCCAGTGATGGTCCATGAGATCTATTTGATGATTAGTTCTCTTCTTTCATCATATTAGTTTTATTTCCTTCTTTTTCCACATAATACATGCTATTGGGATTATATTGGTTTCCTTATTTCACATGCATCATATATACCTACTCAAACCTTATTTATATGAAACACATGCAAAAATCAACAAGCATGTTAAACAAGTAACTAAAATGGATCCAAAAACCGCCAAAGTATCAAATTTGAGAGTCTAAGCACTAGTTCAACAGTTCATATCTAGATCCATCGGATTTGGGATATTTCAGTGTTGGTGGTTGCAATATTTCAAAAGAAAATACAACAAATATATGATGGAGGAATTTGCTAATCTATATGAAAAATACTCATCCTTAAATAAGGTATTTCTAATGAAACGATTATTTAATATGAAGATGTCATAAAGTGGGTCCATTGCCGATAATTTAAATGAAGTTAATACGGTTACTAATCAACTAAGTTATGTAAAAGTGGACTTTGATGATGAGGTTAGGGATCTTCTAATCCTATGCTCATTCCCATAAAGTTGGAATGGCTTGGTCATGGCTGTAAGTAACTCTTTCTATGGTTCAAACACTCTAAAATTTGATGATGTTGGTGTTATCCTTAGTGTGGAAATGCAACGAAAAAAACAGGTGATACATCATGTAATGTGTTGACCATAGAGAATAGGGGAAGACAAAAGAATAGAGGAAAGGGCTCAGGGACTCATGAGAATTCTAGGAAGGGCATATCCAAATCTAGACTAGGAAAAATAGAGTGTTGGAATTGCGGGAATAAATGATATCTAAAGAAATACTGTAGAGCTCCAAAGAAACAAAGAGATGGACAACATGAAAAAAATCAGGAAGCAAATGTAACAGGTGATGTGTTACAATATGCTTTGATTATTTCTTTAGATGGCATTACTGAATCTTGGGTATTATAGTCAGGGGATTCATTTCATGCCACACCCCATAGGGAATATTTCCAATATCATGTTCAAGGTGATTTTGGACAGGTTCATTTGGGTGATGATGCACCATGTAAAATTCTTGGAATGTGAAAGGTACAAATAAAGCAAAAGAATGGAAACCAATGGTTGCTGAAAGAGGTGAGACATGTTCTAGATCTAATAAAAAATCTAATTTCAACAGGTCAGTTGGTAAGTGAAGGTTGTATATCTACATTTACAAATAAGGCATGGAAGGTCACCAAAGGATCATTGGTTATATCAAAAGGAGAGAAGGTAGGTACATTGTATTTATGTACCAGTAATACCGACTCTTCTATCTCTTTAGCTTTTACAGGAGTGGGCACATCACTATGGCATCATAGGCTTGGACACATGAGTGAGAAGGGGTTGCATATACTTCACAAAAGGATTTTGTTTCCATATATTAAACAAATATATTTGAATTTATGTGAGCACTGTGTTTATGGAAAACATAAGAGAGTCAGATTTCTCAGAGTCGGGAAGGAAAAGAAGAGTGAAAGGTTAGAGCTTGTGCATACATATGTATGGGGACAAGCTCAGGTATCATCTCTTGGTGGCTCTCGTTATTATGTTACTTTTAGTGATGATGAAACTAGAAAAACTTGGGTTTATTTCATTCGACAAAAATCTAATGTTTTTGACATTTTTAAGAAATGGAAAGGTTTGGTTGAGAATGAGATAGGAAAAAAGTTGAAGTGTCTCAGATCAGAAAATGGAGGCAAATATTGCAGCAAGGAGTTTGACGATTATTGTTCATACCATGGGATTTTTATAGAGAAGAAAGTTCCAGGAACACCACAAGAAAATGGTGTGTTAGAAAGGATGAATAGGAAAATCATGGAGCGTGTAAGGATTGTGATATTGCATGCAGGGTTTCCCTTATAGTTTTGGGAAGATGTTGTAGATACTACTTTTTACTTAATAAACAGAGGACCTTCAAGCTCTTTGGATGGTGGAATTCCACAAGAGACATGGACATGTAAAAAGGTAAACTATTCATTTCTGAAGACTTTCAGTTGTGAAGCATTTTTTCATATTGATAAAGAAAATAGAACAAAGCTTGAAGAAAAATCCAATAAGTGTACCTTTATTGGGTATAGTGTTAATGATTTTGGTTATCGCTCATGGGATTATGAAAATAAAAAAATCATTAGGAGTAGAGATGTCATATTCAATGAGAAGGTCATGTACAAAGATCAGTTGCAGGGAAATAAACAAGAAAAATAAAAACCAAAATACACAGTGCTTGATGAGATCACTAAAAAATAAATTCCAAAGGTACGAGAATATCAAAATGTAAAACAACAGAAGCAATGGGTACCTCAAACTCCTACAAGTGTTGTTAGAATATCTACCAGGTTAAGTAAACCCCCTGAATGATACTCTCATTCATTGTATTATTTATTGTTGACTGATTCTGGTGAACCAGAAAGTTATGAAGAGGCAATGCAGGTAGAAACTAAAAAGAAGTGGGAGCAAGGCATGAAAGAGGAAATGGACTCCTTAGTAAATAACCAAACATGGGACTTGGCTCATTTTCATGCAAGAAAAAGAGCATTGCAAAATAAATGGGTTTACAAGTTGAAGGAAGAAGATGGAGGAAACAAGTGGTACAAGGCTAGACTTGTTGCAAAGGGGTTTGCACAAAAGAAAGGTATAGATTTTGATGAAATATTTTCTCTTGTTGTTAAGATGAATTCAATTAGGACTATTTTAAGTCTTGTGGCAGTAGAATATTTTCATCTTGAATAGTTAGTTGTAAAAACAATTTTTCTCCATGGGGATTTGGAGGAAGAGATTTGTATGCAGGAACCACATGGGTATGAGGTCAAAGGAAAGGAGAATTTGGTATGCAGTTTGAAGAAGAGATTTTATGGACTAAAGTGAGCTCCAAGGCAGTGGTATTTGAAGTTTGACAGGTTTATGACATAACACGGTTATAGTAGATGACATTATGATCATTATGTTTATTTTAGGAGGATAGAAAATTGAAGCTATTTTATCTTGCTCTTGTATATAGATGACATGCTTTTTGTAGGGTCTAATATGAAGGATATAAATGTGCTAAAAAAGAAATAAGCTAATTCATTTGTGATGAAGGATTTGGGTGCTGCAAATAGAATCCTTGGTATGCGAATAATAAGAGACAGAAAAAATCACAAATTGACATTATCTTAGGGTGAGTGCATAGAGAAGGTGTTGGAGAGGTTTAGAATGCATAACGCAAAATCGATTAGTACACCTTTGGCCAACCATTTTAAATTAACCAAGGAATGTGTCCCAAGACACAGGAGGAGATAGAATACATGTCCAGGGTCCCTTATTCATTATTCATCAGCAATTGGTAGCTTGATGTATGCTATGGTTTGCACAAAACTATATATTGTACATGCAGTGGGAGTTGTGAGTAGATATATGAACATTCTAGGTAAAGAACATTGGGAGGAAGTAAAGTGGATTCTCAGGTATTTGAGAGGCACTACTACTCATGCATTATGTTTTGGAGGTTCAAACATTGTTTTATAGTTCTACAAGTATATGTTGATTTAGATATGGAAGGTGATAAAGATAGTAGGAGGAGCACCACATGGTATGTTTTTACTATAGGTGGAACACCAATAAGTTGAATTTCGAAATTTCAAAAGGTTGTTTCACTTTAAACAATAGAAGTAGAGTATGTTGATGCTACATAAGCTAGTAAAGAGATGATTTGCTTATAGAGGTTTATGGAGGAATTGGGAAAGAAGCAAGAGAATAACAAGTTGTACTATGACAAAGAGAGTGCCATTCATCTTGCAAAAAACTCAGACTTCCATTGTAATACTAAGCATATACAACTCGAGTACCATTTCATACAGTCTGTTTTGGAAGATGGACAATTGAAGTTGGAGAAGATACATACTAGCCAAAATCTTGCAGACTTGTTAACAAAGGTAGTAACCAGGGAGAAACTAAGTTTCTGCTTAATTTCAGTTGGTCTTCAAGCATGAAGGTGAAGATGAGAAATTTTCCAGGTCCAAGATGGATCATAGTTTAGTAGGTACAACAACAATGGAGTTTTTTTTATCAGTCTCCAAGTGGGATATTATTGGTTGTGGAGCTTAATTATCTTCATGATTTATATGCAGGTATGCCTAGCCCCCTTCTGTTGGGGGTTTGAGGGTTGGCCCTTGAATGAAGGGGGTTTGGGGGTTCAAGGGTGGAGCACACTGAGGAAATGTTTTGGGAAGATTGCCTTGTAAAATATTGTAATTTCATAGTCAATTTGGACCGTTCATTATAAGGTCGCAAATATGATAGTAGAAGTTATGTTAGTTTTTTTTTTTACCCTAGAAGGAAACCCTCTTTTATGAGGGAATTGGATTGTGGTTGTGTGTGATAGCAAATATTATATTTTGAGAGAGGAGACTGTGATAAAAATAAGAGGAAGTTAAAATGGGTGTGTTGTAGGTTGTATCCCTTCATTTGTTGGATAATAATAAAGGAAGGAACTAAAAATTACTTTGGTGGACATAGCCCACACTGGGTGAACCACGTATATTTATGTTTCTATTGTATTGTGTATCCTCTATGTTTCATTTCCGCATTTGTTTATTTTATTTCTCCACGATCCTTCTTTTCTAACATTATCAAAATGAGGAGGTCGATCTCACCTGAAAGTATGAATTCAAAAGATATTGATAAGAGCCTCCTCCAAACTTGGGTGCTTAGATCCTCCTCTAGACTTAATTGGTGCAAATCTAATGATCATATGTAGAATACCCAACCAATAATATGTGGTTGAGAAAATTATTACCTATCATACATACACGAAAGGTATTTGCTCAATTTATTTCCTCCATCAGTCTTTTCATAGCTAGATTCATTAGCCTAAAATTCAAAATAATCAGAAAAAAAAATATAAACAAGTTTATCAAATAATCCGATAGAATTTAATCCTTGGGGAAATCATCCAATGATAAAGCCTCCTCTAGACAAGCCAGGAAAGTCAAATCATCCGACCGATGAATTCTTCATAAAATCCTCCTCCAACAATAAGTAAACCCCACTAAATATATGTCCATCAGTCCTGCTAAAGCTATTTCTGCTAAAGTGCTTTTATGTATTCCAAAATATTGAAGGTCCTAAGAACCAAGAACCGTGCCTCATATATAAAATATCCCTAATTCTGAAATTGATTATATTGAAACAAGTCTTGAAACTTAGTCTTATTAGTGGATGTGTCAATACCCCAAGAAAAGTAAGATACTATTGTTCATATGGGGTTTGTTATAACCCCTTCGCACTTGCCACCCTATGATTCCTTTTCGAGGAACCATCAAAGAAGAGTATAAAATATTTCTGGTCAAATATCCATCTCTAAAAATCTTGAGAATTCATTTTAAGCTACCAACATGATCTAAGATTGATTTTTCTAGCTCTAGGCCCCGTGAAAGAAGAACTTATGTTAAACTGTCGATGCCATTCCTCTTCATCCCTATTAAGATTTTGATTATCAAAAAGTTGAATTCCTTTAGAGATTAAATTCTTTATTAATAGTGCCTTGGCTTTGGTTTTTGTCAACTTAGGTTTGATTAACTCTTGATTCAAAATGGCTCTAGTCTAAGGTATCCACACTTTCCAGCATACGTATTTACGAAACGTAATCTAGATCCTTTTATAAATTGGTTTATTTTTAAAAGTGCCAATATATAGATTGCTTCACTTGTCAAAACAATTCTCCCAAGAATTTGACTTACTATATCTATGTTCTATCCCATTGATAGTTGATAAAAAAACTCTTTTAGTGTATACATACCCAAGTAAAATATGATAGGATGATTCTGCATGAGAGAGGTAGAGGGCACACCCGGAAGGGCCTTATATCTATCTCTTAATAAAATTGTCTCTTCTATTAATATTTTTCCATGTACTATTGTCAAACAAAAAATGTTGATTTTGGGGAGATCATCCAGATGCTATATCTTATTCCACATCAAATATCTAGGCGGAAGAGAAATATTATGTAGTTGTTGCTCATAGACCAACTTGACACTATAATCTACCATTCCCCATCCTATTTGATTAGATGCATGATGCCTTCTAGGCACACATCCTTTGAGATGAGCCATAAGAGATGAAATTGGAGGGAGAAAGTGAGGAGGGGGGGAACTAAAATCCTATCCCATCCATGAACTAGAAGGTCTAGACCAAGAGGAAATATCAAAAAATGATTTTTTGCCGAGACTATCCAACCAATTCTTAAGAGGATAGAGATATTGATAGTGACCCAACGAATGTGTTCCTATGATGTTATCATGACGCAAATCAATTGATTGATTATGATTGAGGACCCATATTAGACACTTTTGAATTATAGGGATGGATGCTTTGAGCAATTTCCAAATGGGGGGGCTCCCCCTTACCTCATGAATGATATTAGGCATCTTTGTCTCTCCCCCCCAAAAAAAATTTATGTAGTATTTTTTCCACCACTCATACTTGGTAGAAATAATTCTCCACAAGAGCTTGGATCCCAATGCTAAATTCATCAATGAAGGATCCTTTATGACAAGACCTCCATGACTCTTTGGAGCCTTTATTGTTGAACAATTTAACAAATAATACCTTTTGTAATTTGACTTGTTCCCTTCCATAAAAACCTCCTTAATTCCTGAGAAATTTTCCCTATTACCCTTGATCGAGAAAGCAATGATAAGTATTGAAAGATAGGAAATGTCGAAAGGGAATACTTAATAATAACTAATCCACCATCTATATTCAACCACTCAACTCCCCATTGATTGAAATTGGATTTGATATTTCTCATAACCTTTTTCCACATTTGTGAGGAGGAGGAAGACATATGAATAGGCATTCAAAGATATTTGAAAGAGACCCACACTTCCTATTCTATCCTTTTTACCACTTGGGTGTGAGAGAAAGGATAGTTTTGTGTTAGTCTAGGCTTTCCAAACACAACATTAAATGTATTGGTTAGAGTTAGTGTAACATAATTGATTGAAATGCTAAAAAGGAAATAAGCAAACACAAACATGAAAATAGAAATGCAATATTAAAACAAGGTAGAAATTGTTATACCAATGAAAAGGCTTTTGAATACAACATCGCAAGGAGTTTGATGAGAAAGTGAGCTCCTTCCTTCCTCTTGGGATGGGTTCTTTTTTCCTTCCAAGAACCTCTCTCTCTCAATGGTGAAATGGCGATAATAAGTGTTAAAAACTCTCAATGGTGAGAGATCTTATACATCAAGTAACAATGGTTATGTGCGTTGTGGATGGGTATGTGAGAAAGGGGAATTCTCAATACTCATGCAAACAACATAACCTTACTTAGATTTTTTTTTTTGGTATGCTCATGTCTCTTATTTATAGGCCTTAGGAAAGATTAGAAATATTTGGTTTCTATGTGAATGGGGAGGCCACTTGGGTGTGGTTTCCCATTCTTGAGAAGACATGCATTCAAACATTATACACCTTCTTAATTCTTATGGGATCGAGACCCATTCTATCCTTTAGCTAGGAGTAATATTTGATGGGAGTTTCATTCATAAATGCACCATAAAGTTGGTGAAATGGCACTTATGTCAATCTGTACGACTTTCAAAGGAATAGTCACACGGATGTTCCTTATAAAAATATCCAAGACCTTTTTAAACCTTATTTCTATGTTAGAAGAGGTTCCACCCAATAACAATGTATCATAAAAAAATTGTGAGCGGTTGAGACTTTTGACCCCTCTCACCACCTTTATTCCTTACAGATATCCACTGTAGCATTCATATTCCATATTCCTAATTAAGGACTCATCCATGATGATATAGAGTAATGCAGATAAAGGAAAATCTTGGTTCAATCCTATACTTTATTTGAAAAATGAAGTAGATATCCCATTTACCAATGGGAAAATGCAAGGATTTCTTTTACAGGTTGACACCCATTGAATGAAGGTAGCGTGAAAAACAAATTTATGGAGAATATAAAAAAGAAAGGAATGTATGACACAATTAAAAGCATTAGCCATATCAATTTTGATAATAATACCTTTGTGTCCTTTGTGTGAATGAATGGATTTCCTCATGTACCATTATAACGTTATCCACAATTTACGTTGTCTCGATGAAGCCTCCTTGTTTTTGTAATATAATTTTTAGAAGGATCTTTTCGAACTTGTTGGAATTTATTTTAGTCATTACTTTATAAAAATCATTGCAAAATGAAATTGGATAAAATCTGGAAAAAGATGATGGATTATCTTCCTTGGGGATGAGGGTAAGAGATGTTGAATTAGTTACTTCCCCAATTATACTTGACTTGTGAACATATTGCAACATCTAAATGGAATCAAACATAATGATATTTTAGCATTGCATGTAGAAATGGATTATAAATTCATCTGATCTAGGAGATTTACCAAGGGAAATATCCCATTATGCCTTAAATATCTCTTCCTCTATGATTTCCTATATAAGGCTCTTGTTCTCACTTTGAGTGATTAAAGAAGATATTATTTCCAACATGAGTGTTATTTCCTCTAAATAAACTTCGTATTTTTCCATGTACAAATCCTTAAAGTGGGAACATGTCACTACCTTAATCTCTTCAAAATAACTTAGAACTAAGCCATTCTCCATGTTGATTTCCTTGAAATTATTTTTCCATAGTCTATCTCTTGCATGTCTATGAAAAAACATGTTACTTTTGTCACCCGTGTCCAACCATAAATTGCGTGACTTTAATTGCCACTTCTCCTCTTCTAAATTGAGAGCCTTGTGGTATTTTTAAAATTCTTCATTTTCCTTTGTTATTAAATCTTTGGTTATTTTATTCATTTCCATTATATCTTGGATCGAGCCCAACTTCTCATTCCATTCCTTTACTTCTCTCTCTAGTGAAGACTAGGTGTGTTTGGCCCATTCCTTAAGACCAAATTTGGTTGCTTTGAGCTTCTATTCCCAAATGAAGATATGGGATGCAATGGCCCATTTTCTCCATGCTTTGGAGATTATATCAAAAGTGGATTTATATTGCAGACACAAAAGAATTAAACCTATAGGGAATAGGGACATAGTTAGGGATTTCCTTGATTGACAGGGAAATGGGTATGTGATCTGAGGTGGCCCATGAGATAGTTTTTGAAGAGATTGATAACTTGTTGTCAAGGAAAGTGATTTGTACTAGGAATCAATCCATCTATGTTGTTGTATGTCTTGGACTGATTCTTTTGTTCGTCCAAATATACCTTCCCTTGGTTTAACATCTACAATGTCCCAAAGGGAGATCTAATATTCCATCATCTCTTAGAGAGGGTCTCTTTTCTTTTTGATTGAGAGTGATGTTGAAATCTCCAACTGTTATACTGCTACTCCAATAATTTGAACTTATTTAAGATGAAAGTGTATCCCAACATTCCATTTGTTCATTATAGATTGTAGGCATATAAGCATTCACAATATTGGATTTCTCACTGGTGTGAAGATGAGAAAGACTTGTTAACAACCAATTTTGAGTGCAATAGTTGTAATTCAATTGCAAAAGAGAATTGTTCCAAAATGTGTAGAGGCCTCGAAAAACAATTGTAAATCTTACTGATTTCCCTTAACTATTGTTTCGTTGCTTCTTTCACAGTCTAATGGATTAATTATCCTCTAATTTTGTCTCTTTGAGGAGGCAGACAATATAATTTTCCATTTTTACTAGGTCTTTTACTGATTCTATCTTAAAATTTCTATCCATGCCTCTACAATTCCAAGAGACAATATTCATTACTTGTAGGTTTTTGAGACCCACCAAGAGATGGGGTCAATACTCCTTTATTCATGGTGATTCTTTCTCCTTTTACTAATGATTTTTCTATTGTTGTTTGTGTACTTGATTTTTTCTCCTTGTCTGCTAGCTCTTCCCTTCTTTCTTTGGATGACTTTTATTCTACTATTTCCTCTTCTTTTTACTCTTCTATATCCATTTCCTCATTTGTTTGCTTAGATTTCTATCTTGTAATTACTCTATTAGTGTACATATATTTAGTTGGGGAGTGGTTAATTTCATCCTCATTATCTAATATATTATTTAAATTACTGCTGAAGGGATAATTTCTAGGTTTTCTTCCAACATTGGTATTTCTAATGAGATTCCAACATTAAACTTTGAGATGGATAAAGTATATATACAAGGGATATGTTCTTCTTATCACAATATTTCATACATGTTCTTGCTTGGACTTGTATATCTCCCTTTATATGGATCCAATAAATTACCTTTATCACTGTGGAGAGTCTAAAAATATGGTCCAATCGAATGAATTGCCTAGAGGCTTGACCAGATCCTAAAGGTTTTGAGTGGTCTACCAGAGAATATGATTGTTTGGGTTATGAGGAGGGGATGTATTGATTATTATTTGGTTTTATATTCTTCACCTACTACCAATGATCATCCTTCTCTTGTGTTGTTTTCTCAACTTGGCTATTCTTGTTGTAGTCTTTTGCAAAATGGCCATACTTTATGGAATGATTTGCACATGAAAGGGAGTTGATCATAATACAATTATTGGATGCGTTTCTATTTGTCTATATATAACTAAATTTCTTCAAGAAAACCATTCTCTAGATCCACTTCAACACATATGTGAGAATACAAAAACATTCCATCCCTAGGTTCATATCTGTCAATACACTTTCCAAGGGTTTTTCCTATGCAACACATGATGACTTCATTCCAACAATGCAATAGGAGATGTAATAAAAAAACACACATTGGAACAACATATGGTACATCATTTTTAGTATTTAAATTTTGGGTCCATATATTCAAATATACCCCTCTAATGCCAAAAAAACAGGCCCCCATTTTGAAAAATTAAATCCATATCTTCTTTAGCCTTAAATAGAAAGGCATAGAACCATCGTCTGTAGAAATAATGGGTTAATTTTCCTTTTATTATAACTTACCAATTCTTTTGGTTAGGGCCACATTCCTATAAACTATCAAATCAACCCTCTTTCATCCAATGTTAATTCCATATGACAAGATGTAGAGGAAGGCAAGGGAGCTTCTAGAATTTTATTCAATTTTTTGACAAACTTTAAAGGTTGATCCTTGATAGGTTTACCAAATCATGAAACTAGAGCATGAAAATCATAGATCTCAGAGACTTGGAGGGGGAGAACCCCCTCCAATGGCTGACTCCATGTCCATAACAAAAATTCCCTATGTTATCACTCAAAAGTTGTTCACCTAGACCAAATTACCTAGGTTTAGTGAAATACACCACATACATTATGAGTTCCACTCATTTTACCCATTTCACATAATTTTTCACCATTATGACTTAATAAAACACATTTACTAAGGTCATAAAACCCCTTTTTGGCCATTTTCTCATGAAATTATTCAAAAAAGCAAACTGATTAAATTAATAAGGTGGTTATTCAGAAACCCTAAAAGTAATTGTTAAATTTGATATAGTGAAATAATCCTTTTTTACTATGACCATGTCCATGGGTTGATGTAAGATACCAGAAGGAAATATGTAGAGCAGAAATCCAATTATTATTATAATAGTTAGCGAAAAGAGCGTAAGATTAAGCACATTGACACAATTGATCTGAAATATGATAACTTTATTATCTTGAGAGAAAAGTTCACTTACCTCTTCAAGTGGGAAACCTCCAATAGAGCGGAGCTCGAGTACAAATGAATTCACAAGACAAACTTTTCCATGATTTCTACCCCTATTAATACTATTTCTATCTTCTAGAGAACATTCTAGAGGAAGAACCTTCTAGTAAGTCTTCTTACATTATATGTGTTCACATTATTACATAGGCCTTATTTACTAATGACGACCTTTATTACATAGAAATCTATATTATTCTATCTACTTAAGGGGTTAGGGAGGTTAGGACTCCAATTACATGCCCTTCCCCTTAAAGAAAAACCTTTTCCTCAAGGCTTGAGATGTGGGAATTTCTTGAGAATGGTGACCAACTCCCACATGACATCCTTGGGTTGTGTATCCTTCCACTATACTAAAACTTACTAAATTATGTGCTAACAGAGATGACACTCACATTGGTCTAGGAAAATTACTTATGGATACAACTAAATGGATCCTTCTTCATCCAATTCTAGGAGACTATTTTGAAGTTGGCACTTGGTTCCAATCATTCTCTTTAAGAAAGACACATGAAAAATTGGACATAACTTAGAGTGAATGGGAAGGGATAAATTGTAAGCCATGGGCCTACGTTCTTGAGGATTGTATAAGGGTCACAAAAATTTGGAGCAAGTTTCTAGTAGTGACCTTCTTTGAGAGAAGTTTTCTTATAAGGTTGTAGACAAAGAAACAAATGACCCCCTTCAAAAAATTGTCGTTCAAAATGACACTGATCATCTTGTTTCTTCATGCGATTATGAGCCAAGACCAAATTCTCTTTGAGGGTATGTAGAATGTAAGCTCATATTGTAAGGGTTTTATCAACCTCCCAGATCTTTGAGACATCAGGTAGATAAGATGATACTAAGGGTGGATTTTGACCATAGATTGACTCAAATGGAGTCATGCGAGTACCACCATGGTAATATGCATTGTACCACCATTAAAATAGTGGTGACCACTAACCCCATTGAGATTGTCATTCAAAGTGAAGCATGACCACAAATATGATTTCAAGTTCTTGTTGACAACTTTGATTTGACCATTAGTCTGGGGATGATAGGTAGTGTTGAGATGCAATTGGGTGCCCTAGGTCTTGAACAACTATTTCCAAAAGTTTCTTCTTAAAGTTGGACCACGATCATAGAATATAGAGTGGGGCATTCCATGGAGTTTGAATATATTGTCCATAAAAACTTCAACCAATATGGAGGCTTTGAATGGGTGTTGGAGGGCACAAAAGTGAGCATATTTTGAAAGGTGATCGACCACAACCATGATGAATAATGTATTGCCAAATTTGGGTAATCCAACAATGAAGTCCATAGATATATCTATCCATATAGCAGGTGGAATAGGGAGAGGTTGTAGTGAGCCTAGAGTTTTGATAGTTTCTCCCTTTTTGTGTTGGAAAGTATCACATTCGTCCACAAAAGTGTAGATTTTCTACTTCATGTGTTCCTAGAAAAAATAAATTTTGATCCTTTCATATGTTTTTGAAAGCCAAAATTCTCTACTATTGGTGAAGCATGAAGTTCATAGAGAACAATGGATTTAAAGTGGGATGGTTTACTCAAATATAGGCAGCCTTTATAGTGAGGCTCCTCATTTTTCCAAGAGTATCTTGGAGATGCATGAGGGTCTTGTTGGAAAATTTGTTGTCATTGATGTCACCCCTAGAAGAAGTCTAGAAGCATCTAGAAGTGATGGGTTTATTTGAAGAAGTCTCCAAAGTGACCCCCTTATGGTGTATCTCTAAACATGGCCCTCATGGGAAGATGCTTTGAAGAAGTATACAAGAATCCTTGGAAATGTAGTTAAGTGGTTAAGTGACTAAGAATACTCAGAGGTGTGGTCATGAAGGCCAACGTTGATAGGATAAAAAGAGTTAACTACATACACAACCCTCATAGATGGATAGTTCTCATCACACCATTTCCAATGGTAGGTGGTACGCCATGTGGTTCCTCATGATTGCGAAGTTATACATTCCTAAAGATGAAGCCCCAAAGTATGGCCAAGAAGCCCTGAATCTAAGGTCAAAGAAGTTATAAGTTGGCCCTAAAATTAATTAAAGGATAAAAGTTGTTGCAAACATGAAGTTATAGGTCCACTCAAAGATCAAGTAAAGAAGTTACTTGGAACAATATAAATACACATCAAGAAACTCTCATTTCATATCCAAGCAAGTGTGTGTTTATGGAATGGAGCTTGCATAAGTGCATCTGCACTTGTGCTAGGAGGATTTGTGATCTTAGCAAAATGAATCTGGCCTAGGAGAAAGAAGGTCGAGGAGAGAAAAATGTATATAGGTGGTCGTACTAGTTTTCTAAGGTTATACATGGTTTGCAGAAGGGTGAATCATGCTTATATGCAGGTTGCAGACGATCGAATCACGTATAAGGTATACACAGATTGCAGTGAAGAAAAGTGTGAGTGTCCATAGGTTGATAGTGGGTGAATCATGTATTTGTGCAAAAGTTTGAAAAAGGTGTTATTCTCTTAATGTTGAAGTTGAGGAAGGTCTGATGGCCTGAGATCTTATGCTCCAGGTTTTCACATAATGAAAGGTATGTTTTCTATATGTTTTGAGGTTGGTAGCTTGGAGGTTATGGTATATGCTTGAAGCATATATTGGAGGTTATGGAATATGATTTAAGTCATTTCATGGATGTTTTGGCACATGCTTAAGGCATGTTTTGGAACATGTTTGAGGCTTGTATCTTGGATACTTTTGTACGTGTTTGAGGCTTGTATCTTGGATATTTTGACACATGGTTTGAGGCATGTTTTGGCACATGTTTGAGGATATTTTGGCACATTCTTGAGGCATGTATTGAATTTTCTTGGCACATGATTGATGCATATATTGATGGTTATGGTACATGGTTCGAGGTATATCGTGGGTGCTTTGGCATATGCTTGAGGCATATAATTTTGGCACATGGGTTAATGCATATCTTGGTGATTTTAGGCATATGATTTGGGTGATGTTTGATCTGAAAAGATCTTTTAAAGACTATGGTTGAGTTTTTAAATCATGAGTTCAATAACCATTTAGGAAATTGATGAAAGAGGAAGAATTAAAGATTTAAGATAACATCTATAAGAATATATACAGATCTAGAAATAAGCACAAGGATCAACAAACAATAAAAGAAAAGTTGTTAACAGAGTTCGACAACATCGTTTACGTATCTAGGCCTTTGTCTCAGTGGGTGAGGATTTCTTATTATTCTTAAAATCTTCAAAAATACATCCTAAAAGTTCCAAATGGATTACAAACTAATTTGGTTATGTTCTACTAGATCTCAAGAACCCATCACAACAGATGACACTGAAAATGGATGAATGAAGCTCCCATAAATGGCTCGCAAAGTTGCTCTCACCAATGGCTTCCCTGCATAAACATGGCTTAGGATTTACAATTCTTCAACATTTTCCTATTTTGAACCCCCCCTAAGGATTCCAAGAATCTCTATTTTATATAGGCTTGAAGTGGTTAACAAACTCCCAACTCCCCCCCAATATCTAGCCTCAAAAAGACCTCCAGATCCTCCAATATTGCCCAAAATCTCCCAAAACTGGATAAAAATCCATTAAAAATCTTATAATAAAGTTTAAAAACCCACTTTGGGCCAAAATTTGGGCGCAACCACCTCTGTCTGGTCTCTGGGTCATATGGGCATCCTCCATGTGGCCCTGGGCTAGCTGCTGGCTCGCTGGCTCCTCCGGTTATGGGTCTTGGTCCTGTGGCTTGGCCATATGGCCCAACTCTTATGCTCCACGCACCCAAATGGTAGTTTAGCCCCTTGGTTTTGAGAGTTTGGTTACGAACCTTGTTCGGCGGGCTAGCTCAATCGACTGAGCGCTAACCCCAAACATCCATGCCCAAACAACAAAGGAGAGGTCACATGGTAGCGATCACATGCTATGTGCATTAGGGTTGGCTAGACTGCATGCCAAGTTTATAACAGTGCGGAAATATGCTATGGGGATATGGTTTTGTTTGCATCAGGGGCTAGGGCTAGGCCCCAACCCTCAATGCCTCCCAATGCACAACATTTCATGTTCAAATATTTGTTTTACACTATGGTTAACAAGACATATCATGGGCGGGCTAGTAGCCTGGCCCTGCCGAAGCACTCACCCAGACTAGAGGTCATGGGTTTGACTCCCATGGAGTCTATACAATTTTTCCCAAATGCTAACCAATGGAGGGGTGCCACATGGCAGCCCAAGACTGGACCACATGGCACCATTACACTTTCCCACTAATTGCCACGTGTCATACAATGATTCGTCCACCTGTCAAAACTTGCCCACATAAGCATTTGTCCATGTGAGCATGCCAACTCACTGTCATGTCACTGTATGGACGTATGGCCTATATAGTCAACTTCCACGTCAGCACTGTATGGACTGTATAGTCATAAAAAAATTTCCTGTTTGGAAAAATGAATAGACTGTGATATCTTTCGCATACGACGTCCGTTTGAGCCTAGTCAAGTTGTGTTGGGATTTTAACGGTGAGGTGTACACACACGTTTGTTTTGAAGTGATTTTGAGAACTTTTATTTTTAGGCCTTCCTAGACCCATTTTGGTTCCTGGATCCATTTTTGGATCAATCCTCCCCACTAAGACCTTTTGGTCCTCCAAAAGGATACTAACTAGTCATCAAGTGTGGGATAGGACACCCCACTTGTTCTCTGTCTTTAAACTCTGTCCTGTCCACCTGTCTCATTAAGATCAATTGTAAAACAACCATGATAACTGACATCATATTGTTAGCCATTTGTACTCTGTCACATCTTACTGAAGCCACTATCATCCATGTTGACAACATTACTAATGATAACATCAGAAATGTGACTACAAATGAGCTAATATGTTTGTAATAATTGCACAACATTAACTTATCTTGAAGCAAAGTATGATTGAACTTCCATTCTACAATCATCTCATGTTCTTTCTTAAGATCAATTACTTGATTTGGGACAATTATAGGTGTGTTTCTTTCATGAGATGCCTTCCTTAATTGTTCCATTGTTTGAAGAGATTGATTTTCTTTTAAGTGATGAGCATGTACCTTATATTCTTTACCTTCTTTGATTAAGTGATATTGATTATGTTCCCTGTAAAATATTGCTTTGCAATCATACAAATAAGGATTGCGTAAGACCATTCCACATTCATTGAGTGGCACCACATCACATGTTACCTCATCCACAAACTTAGATGAAATTGCAAACTTTAATGTGCATTTCTTTGTTATGTGCAATTTATGATCGTTGCTTATCCATTTAAGTGAGTAAGGATTATGATGCATCTGAGTGTTTAATCCCAATTGTTTAACCACTTCCTTTGAAATCACGTTATATTGAGATCCGCTATCTATCAATGTGTCGACCTTAGGATGCCTCATTATGACCCTTATGTGAAACAATTTACTTCTAGAATAAAATACATCATCAATTTTACCTGCCAAACCAACCGCTAAAATTTTAGATTCATCACCTGAATCTGATCCCAAGTCTATTGGTCATGTTGCTACTACAACTGTTTGCCTCCATTTTCTTTATTTGAACCACTTCGGTCTCTTCTCGGGATGCAATTGACAACAATGTTCATCATCATGCCCTTCTTTATTGTAATGCTTGTAAGAGAGCTTATCTTCCTTTCTTGTCACTGAATTTTCCTTCTTGCCATTCCGCTTTCTTTTGTCCTCTTTTTTTGAAGATGATTCCCCTGATACACCAACTCCTATTTTCCCTGCCTCAATGTATGTTGCTTGAACAAAAACCTCATCAATATTAGTATGTCCAAACATAAATACAATGTTACGAATATGTGCAGGTAAACTTCCTATATACTTCATAAGAGTTTCTTGGGAATGTAATGGAATGTCTAACATTAATGCCATGTTACGAAATTCAACTGTGTATTCTTGCACTGTTTTTCCCTTTCTTAGTTTAAGACCTTGCCATTCAATTAAAGCCTTCTCTTTATAACCCAAAGGATAAAATTGTTTTCTAAGTGCAAAAACAAAAATTTGCCATGATGGAAATACATTACCCACTTGTTTCATGCCATTTTACAACTTTCTTTGCCACCAGATGAGTGTTGTGCCTACAAGTCGAAGCGACGCCAACTTGATTTGAGTGTCCTCATCCTTGATTTGTTGCACACTACAATAAACCTCCATCTGTCTGACCCAGTTATCAAACCTCTCTGCATTAACTTCACCTTCATACATGGGTAATTCAAACTTCATATCAATATTAAGTAAAGGAATTTCATTTTTATGTTTATGGGAATGTTTTTTTGCAGTGGATTTGGAACTTGAACTTGAAGAAGAATAAGAAGTTGATGGAGAAGAAGGAGGTGAAGGAGGAGTTTGAGGAGGATTCTCTCCTTCTTCACTTTTTACCTTTGAATATTCACCTAGAATCAGTCTCTTTCATTCAAAGTAATCCTCATATAGAACCTTCACCATCTCCAACATGGTGAAGAAATTATTTCGAAACTCTTTCTCATCATGAGAAAGTCCCTCTTTCGATGCCATATTCTCACTTTGATAAGTTCTCTTTCTCTATCCAATATTAGGATTCTCTTCAACAAGATTGTCTTCACCACGATTCATATTTTCCCTGGTAATCATGCAAACTCAAAAACCAACCGTCAACCTTCTCTGATACCACTTGATCTAAAAATATCTTTTAAAGACTATGGTTGAATTTTTAAAGCATGAGTTCATTAACCATTTTGGAAATTGATGAAAGAGGAATAATTAAATATTTAACATAGCAACCATAAGAATATATACATATTTGGAAATAAGCACAAGGATCAGCAAACCATAACAACAAAGTTGTTAACAGAGTTCGACAATATCGCCTACGTCTTCGGGCCTTTGTCTCAGTGGGTGAGGCTTTCTTAATTCTCTTCAAATCTTAAAAAATACATCATAAGAGTTCCAAATGGATTACAAACTGATATGGCTATGTTCTTCTAAATCTCAAGAACCCATCACAACAGACGAAACTGAAAATGGATGAACAAAGCTCCCAGAAATGGCCCGCAAAGTTGCCTTCCTCAATGTCTTCCTTGCATAAAAATGCCTTAGGCTTTACAATTCTTTAGAATTTTCATATTCTGAACCCCACCTAAGGCTTCCAAGAACCTTTGGTTTATATAGGATTTAATTGGGTAACAAACTCCCAACTTCTCCCCAAGATCTGGCCTCAAAAAGAGCTCCAGATCCTCCAATATTGGCCCAAATCTTCCACAATTGGCTAAAAATCCATTAAAAATCTTATATAAAGTTTAAAAACCCAATTTGGGCCAAACTTCAGGCACAACCCCCTCTTTTTGGGCTCCGGGTCATATGGGCGCACTCCATGTGGCCCTGGGATGGCTGCTAGCGTGCTGGCCCCTCTGGTTCTGGGTCCTAATCTTGTGGCTTGGCCATATGGCCCAAGTATTATGCTCCATTCAAAAAATGGTAATTTATCCCCATGGTTTAGAGCCTTTGGTTAGTCACCTTGGTCGACGGGCTAGCCCGGTTGACCGGGCGCTAACCCCAAACATTCACGCCCAAACAACAAAGGAGAGGTCACATGATAGCGGTCACATGTTATGTGCGTTGGGGATGGCTGGATAGTGCGCCAAGGTTATAAAAGTGTGGACATATGCTATGGGCATATGGTTTTGTTTGCATTGGGGGCTTGGTCTAGGCGCCAACCCTTAACTTTTCCCAACATACAACATTTCACATTCAAATATTTGTTTTACACTATGGTTAACAAGACATATCGTGGGCAGGCTGGTAGCCCAACCTTGCCAAAGCACTCGCCCAGACCTAAGGTCATGGGTTCGAATCCTGTGGAGTCTATAAAATTTTTCCCAACTGCTAAACAATGGAGGGGTGCCACATGGCATCCCAGGACTGGGCCACATGCATTACACTTTCCCACTAACTGCCACGTGTCATACAATGATTCGTCCACCTTTCAACACCTGCCCACGTTAGCACCTGTCCATGTCATCATTCCAACTCATTGTCATGTCACTGTACGGTCATATGACCTGTACAATCAACCGCCACATCAACACTATATAATCATCAAAATTTTGTCTGTTTGGAAAAACGAACAGACCACGATATCTTTCGCATACGATGTTCGTTTGTGCCCATTCAAGTTGCATTGGGTTTGTAACAATGAGGCCTACGTACACGTCCATTTTGAAGTGATTCTGAGCACTTTGATTTTTAGTCCTTCTTGGACCCATTTTGGTTCCTAGATCCATTTGTGGATCAATGTTATTGGTGATATTAGAAAACGATTTATGTGGTTGAACCAATTTTGATGATGTTGATGTATCTGTATCAGTGACAGTAACCATGAAATGTTGATGATGTTGATGTATTAGTATTAGTGACAAAAAAAGTGATAGGTTGATGATGATGATGTACCTATTTTAGTGACAATAGTTGTGATATGTTGATTCTATCATTTATATTTTCGAGAGGAATAAAGGGTCAAGGAAAGGGGGTTGAATCCTCCTTCTAGTTGGTGTTGGAGAATCTAGGAAGTTGGATATTCCTTTAGTTTGGAGCCTGTAAACTAGGGGGTTGGATCCTCCTTCCATTTTGTGCTAGAGAATCTAGGGAGTTGGAGCTTCCTTCAGGTTGGAGCCTCCTTCCATTTGGTTCTAGAGAAAGTAGGGATTTGGAGCTTCGTTCAGGTTGGAGCCTATAAAATAGGGGGTTGGATCCTCCTTCCAGTTGGTGCTGGAGAATTCAGGGAGTTGTAGCTTCCTTCAGGTTGGAGCCCATAAATAGGGGGTTGATGCCTCCTTCTAGTTGGTGTCGGATAAGTTTGGAAGTTGGTGCTTCCTCTAGATGTAATATTCAAGATATATATTAAAAAGGGTTCCATGGTTTTCTCGCATTTGGGTTTCCATGTAAAAATATTGTTTACTATGTATCTGTGGTTATATGTTGATGATATCATGAATGCAATCATATGTGATGAATTGATGATAACTTAATGTTTACATGTTATGGGTAAAACTGGTAAAAATTTCTCAATACTGATTCACCCCCCTCTCAGTATTGGTGATTATTCCAACAATTAGTATTAGAGCAGGTCCTTCATAAACAATCTAATCACTAGAAGGTAGATCATGGAGTGAACCAAGAATAAAATTCCATTGTTTGATGGTCAGAACTATGCCTTATGAAGAAGAAGAATGAAAATGTTTGTACAAGCACAAGGATTTGATATCTAGCAAGCAGTAGAATATGGATACAAGGAACCTTCCACTCCCCCAATAGATAAAGATGGAAAGAAGTTAGTGAAAACAATTCGAAGGTGAAAAATGTTATTCTGAATGGCTTGCTTGATTTAGTATATGTCAAGGTTATGCATTATGACTCTATAAAGGGTGTTTGGGATAAAATTCAAAATGTTTATGAAGGAGATGCCAAATTCAAAGGGGCCAAGCTTCAAACTTATAGAGGTCGATTTGAACAACTAAAAATGAAGTAAGATGAAGATATTGCATCTTACTTTCTGCGAGTTGATGAAATAGTGAACGCTATTAAAGGATTATGAGAAGAAATTAAAGAACCAATGTTTTTTCAAAAGGTACTAAGGTATCTTTCAATGATATTTGATTCGAAGATTTCATCGCTAGAAGAAAGAGAAGATCTTTCTACATTGAGCATGTATGAGATACATGGAATACTTACAGCTTATGAAATGAGAACATAACATGATAATCCATCCAAGAAGGAAGAATATTTCAAAAAATACAAGAAGACAATAAAGAATCAATAAAATTCAAAGTCAAGTTACAACTGCAACAATGCTTCAGATGAAGATGAAGAAATATCCAACTTCGTAAGGAAGTTGAAGATAGGAACTAGCAAGTACAAAGGTAAGCTTCCCGAATGTGCTTTAATTGTGGTAAAATTGGTAATTTTTCTTCTAAATGTCATTATGCTAAGAATTAAAATAGTGATGAAGAAGAATTCCCAAGTAAGAAAAGAAACATCAAAAGGGAAACAAGAAAGAAAATAAAAGAAAAGTCTTGAAGAAAATTCTCTACTCAAAAGAAGATGGATCTTGATTTGATGATGATAGTGATAGTGATAGTGATAGTGATAGTGATAGTGATAGTGACTCATAAAAAGTGTTCTTCATGGCAATGGAAACTTAGAAAGAAACCCTTGAAAATGACAACGAATATTACAAAGAAGGTGAAGTGGATCTTGAGGCAGAACTAATTTGTGCTTTAAGTGAGCTAAAAAGGTAAAGGAAGAAAAACAAGTCCCTTAAGGAAGAATTGATCAAGCTAAAGGAAGTTTCTCAAAATTCCAAAAAAAACTCTAAAGTTTAGCATATTATTAAAAATCTAAAGGTCCAGTTAGAAGAAGCTAGAAGGATTGAAGAAACACTCAAAAACTAGTTGGAAGAAAAGAATAAAATAAACGAGTCTTTGGAAGTTGAAATTAATCAAAAAGAAAGAAGACTTGGAGAAGAAATAATCTCTTTGAAAACCCAACTTGAAGAAGAAAAGATAATAGAAGAAGTAATGAATATCCATAAAGAATACGATTATGAGAAACTTGAAAAATAAGTCGTCACATTAAGAGTTGAGGTTATAAAACTCAACAAGATCTTGAAGAGATCTCAAGTACTAGAACATATTCTCAGTTGTCAAAGGTCACCCTTCAGTGAAGCAGGTCTTGGATATTGTTATCCCTAAATTCTGCACTAGACTGCTATGGTACAAGATCTAGGGAACCTCAATTATTGCAATGTTTTGAACTTGTAGCTCAAGATGGGTTTATGGATCAGGGAGTAGGATTAGGATGGAAAGTCTTAAATTGTTGACACTCTTTTAATTAAATAATGAGAAAAATTTGACTTAGTCAAGAGTATTCATACTGATAGAATAGACAAATATAGATGAAAGTATAAAAGAATGAGAAAAGAATACAAGTTAACAATATGTTGATTTATATGAGTCAAAAATTCAAGTTAAACAAGATATCTTGAAACTTGAAATAAATATTTAAATGAAAATCTATGAAACAGGTAATGTATCAATAAATAACTCATTGAAATTATACTTGAAACAAAGAGAAACAAATGCATTGCATATATTTCATTTGCACTTAAATAAAATAGACAAAGATGAAAACATAAGAGGACAATATAACCATCAATATGTTAAATTTCTTGAGTATAAAATTTTGCATACAATAATCACTATGTAATCTACAGATATATGCTTTACTTTCCAATCCCCAAAAAATAAACCCCTACTCTCTCTTTTGATTTTTCATTTATAGAAAAAGAGTACCTCCAGATTTAGATCCCATATCCCAAAATATAGTTTCATTTATAATTTCATATCCATATGCTACACTATTAGATAACAACTATAACCTATTTACATCGAATTAGTCAAATAATAGACCCTAGACTCTAGGTGAGAGATCCTCTATTTTAGGATCATATCTTTGACTCCTAACAATACTCTTTGATCTTAACAAAATATGATCCAAAATAACTATCTCAAAGAAACATATGTGGAAGAAATACCTTCTCTATTCTTAGCCTTTATTTAGTCTTTGTACTTCATAAAAGTGAGACTTTGAATCGTTTGTAGGGTTCCAAGAAACTTCAGAAACAAAAGTACTGCTAAAAGCATTGCCTTTTGGAGCACAAATCAAAACTGGTAAAAATATGCATTCTGCAAAAATTCTGGGACTATCTTCATGCTTGGATAGGGGTTTTCTTCTTATGTTTCTCCTCTTGCAACTTAGTTTTAAGTACAATCCCTATCGAATACAATTTGATTTTTTTCTTCCTGAGCCTCCTTGAAAACCTACAGAGCTTATGATGCTTTTCCTTTAGCCTTTGCACTTTTTGTTGTAACTTGGAGTTTTGCACTTAAAGTTTGATATTTTTTTCCTTTATATGTTTGATGATTTTTCTTGAATTATCATTTTTATGTGCTTTAGAGGTATCCCCTACTTCAACATTGTCTCCTCATGAGTCTTCTTCAGAATCTGGCCCATTTAGATCGATAGAAAGCTTGTGGATTTTAGGAGTATTTTCAAGCTTTTCAACCCTATACAAGGCACTATGCCTTCTTCTGCAAGAACAAGTGAAATGTATGATGTATTATCAATAATGGGTTCTGGAAACTCATGCATCAAAGGACTTCAGCTTTGTCTCTACCTCTCTTCAACATTTTCTTCTGGACCTTTAACTGTAGGAGTCAACCTTTTCATTTCGGTAGTTTTCTTCATGGGTAGATATTTAAGAGACCTCTGGGTTGTTTCTTTAATATATGTATCACCTAGATTACCTTTGGAGATGTCATCTTCAATAAAAATCAGTTTCCATGTTTTCAATGAAGGGTCAAACAAGGCCTTCGAATTTAACTTGAACTTGTTGGTGGGATGAGTCCCAAGTCTCCTTGATGTTCCCATGGTATTCTTTCCTTTATCTTTTTCTTGACAATTCTTATTTTTAATCTTGCTTTTCTTTCTATCTAATGTTTTCTCAACTTACATGATTGAGATTTCTTCCACAAGCTCAATCATATCTTTGTGAGGGAGTAAATTTGACTCTTATGCAGTTCTTTTGATTCTTTTTATAGTATACATATGTTTAATTTCAGGGACACTTTGTTTTCTAATGATAGGTGCCAATTCTTGCTCGAAGGTGTTCTCTTCTTGAAAGGCTAATTTCTTTCTGCTTGATCTGGTTTCTCTGGTTACAGATGGAGCTCTTATTTCTATAGTTAAAGGTTTCTTTGATGAGATGATAGATTTCTTTGAATCCTTAGGCTGATTTTCAAGGGTTATTTTATAAGTTTTCTTCTCATGTTCCTCGAGCCCTAATGAAAATAGAAACTATTACCAAAAGAGATGCATTCTATTTAACTCTTGCATCACTAGAAATTTGATAAGTCCTCGGTGAAAAAGACTGTATTGAGCAGTCTTTGGATGTGTTTGCATTTTGTTTGACATCTTAACCAAACTCTTCAGTAAAAAATAAGGTAAGTTCATCTTATTGTCTCCATTCATATGAAAAAGGAATCTCATGTGATAAAGGCGAATGGTTGAGAACCTACCTTCACATGTTATGTATTTCTGAACCATAGGTAAATAATTCTTCCATTCCTCCTTAAGCCATGTATTAGGGATTAATCTTCTCCAATATAGGTTTTGGTGATCTCTTGTAAGAAATTTATAGTAGAAGTCCCCTAGGATTTCTTTGTTTTTGAACCATCTTTCACCATTGATAGGTAAAATGAAGGTTGTAGAAATTGAATGCTCAGAAACATGGATGATTAGGTTCCCAAGATGAGTTTGGTACCCATTGAAATTATTTACAAATGTCATGGTGACCTTTGTTTGATGTCCCTAGAAAGAACAACATAATTGATACTAATGTTCTTGAACATATTTCTCTTTAACTTCCGGTAGATATTCCAAGAGATCAATCTTGTCTAGTTCCAATTGGAGGATATGACCACCTTTGTGTCATGTCATTAGAAACAATAAACCCTAGCTACTTTTGTTAAGTAAAGAATTTTCCTCTGCAATTTAGGGTTTATTTATACCTTCAATAATCATATTCCTCACACACATAAATATTAAAATCATCACCTGTATTAATCTCCCAAAAAATACGGTTTTGAATTTTTGAAATAATAGGGAATGTAATGACTGAGACCATAACATCTGATGATATCCTAGTGAAAGGATAGGAATTGACAGGTACTCTCCATGATTTCATGTTATAATGAACTAAATCACCACCTTTGATGGATAGATCTGATTTGAAATCTTGCAATGATTAGAGGGTGTGTCAATTCATCACTATTCCCAAATGATGTTTTTGACACGTGTTGTCAAAATACCCATGTTTTTGTAGTGCAATTCTAGTAAGAATGCGTTGGAAAAATGAAACTCTTTTCGCAAAAACTTATTGTTTAGCCTCACAAATTAAGAGAAATCTTACAACTTATATGATGAAATAATCCATCCTTGATTGTGATTGAAATCTTTGTAACACTTTAATCATATCTAAAGAAAGAAGCAAATAAAATTAAATCAAAGCAAGGGAAATCCAATCAAAAGGTGAATAGAACACATGAAGTATAAAGTAGATAAAGGAAATATTATCTTTGAGGAAGACTTGTGGATGAGTAGGCTAGGCTTAGGGGTGACAGAGAAGTTATGTAATTTTTGGCACTAATAGATGCATCGATGAGGCCTCATACAAATAATATGCAAATACCAATCCTAGCAAGAGCGTCAAAGAGAAAGGAAGCTCCACACAACCAGTAATGAAAGTTGAAGAGAAGTGTTCCAGGTTACCGGAAAATAAGAATAAAGAGAAGGATAAGAACTATGCAGACATTCTCAAAGGAAGGGATCATGTTCAACAAGAGTCAAAGAGGGATGAATGTAGAAGATGTATATCTCCAAGAAGACCTTTTATCTCTTGGTATCAAATAAGCTTCATTCATTATGAAGGAAACAACAAAAGAGAAGATCATGATCAACTAAGGCATGAATTCAGAAGGAATACATCACAAAGAGGATAATTGGTTCCCAGGTATCAAAGTTTATTTCTTGGTTATTTTTTTACTTGTAATAAATTTGGACATAAAACTGTAAATTGTAGATCATATGGAAGAAATTTTCAAGAAAGAGATGTTTATGTGCCCCCCTACAATATTGAATGCTACAAATGCCACAAATATGGACATATATCTCGTGATTGTAGAAGCATGATGAAGTAATCGAAGGAAAAAACTGATATCATATACAAGAAGGATTGGAGAAGAAAACAAAAACAATAAGAGTAAGTGAGTGAAGGACTCCCATAGATAATACTCACATGATTTTCATATGTGCGAGATCATGATGAATCTATGGGTAAAGAGGAAGATGTCAATATTCATAATGACGACCCCACAACAAAGGAACCTTATATATTTTTCTAAGCCATCCATCTTCGGGACTCCCAATAAAGTGAATGCTGAAGAGGGGGATTCTAAGAAACAATCATTACATATTGGAGAACTATCTTTCATGTAGTTTGAATTATTTTCAAATTTTGGGATGGAAAATTCTGAATGGTTTGATGGCAGAGGTACAAAATGTCTCAAGATAGATTTGTTGATTAAGGAGTAGGTTTAAGAACTCATCCCCATGAAAACTTGTAGTGTTTGATTTGAATATAGATCATATTGGTGGACATATCTTGTTCAACTTGGGAAGCAAGAATATGTCATGATCAACTGCAACAGATTTGAAGAAGCTCTAAGAATAATGAAGTGGCATATTAGTCAGCAATATGTATAGTTGAACAACATAGTCATGGACTTTTTTGTGACATATGTACATAGATGAATTCATGAGATATTTGGCAGGACAACATTTGACATGAACCAGAGAAGATACATGATAGTGGATGAAAGCATTATATCAAGAGGAATTGCATAAAGTTAGATGGAGTCGTTGGCATTATCACCAAGAGGAATGCTAAGTAAAGTATATGATTCAAAAAATAAGCATATTGATAGGTGGAACCAACTAATCATGGGAAGGAAAGATGTGAGAGGCACAACAAGACAAGGGGGGAGAAACCATCAAGAGGAGTTGTGTTGTCAAGGAGAGATTGTTGAATTATTATGTCATTGTCAGCTCAGTGAAGACATGACAAGACATGAAGAATCGAAGTCAAGTGATGAAGTAACCTTAACATGAACACTTTTAATAAACTTCAACGGATTACACCAGGAAGTAACAATGGACAAGAAGCCTCAAAAGAGAGGAAATGAATCATATACAAGAAGCCCACATTGATCTACACAATATCTTGCAAAGAAGACAAGGGGAGAGAAATCATCAGGGGGAGTTACCCTTTTCCATTGATGTCAAAGGGGAACAATGGGAACATGAGGGAGTATGCGTGTTTCCATCAATGCCAAGGGGAAAAATGGTCACAGAGGGAGTATGCGTGTTTCCATCAATGCCAAGGGGAAAAATGGTCATAGAGGGAGTATGCGTGTTTCCATCAATGCCAAATGGGGATATTGACAAAAAATTGGTTGTCATTGAAGTCAACCCTAGAAGAAGTCTAGAACCCTCTAGAAGTGATGGGTGTATTTGAAGAAGTCTTAAAAGTGGTCCCCTTATGGCGTATCTCTCAGCATGGACCTAATGGGAAGACTCTTTGAAGAAGTCTACAAGAAGCCATGGAAATGTGGTTAAGTGGTTAAGAAGCCCTGGAGGTGTGGTCAAGAAGCCTGAAGTTGATTGGAGATTTTTTTTATCAACATGAAAAACCCTCACAGATGGATAGTTCTCATCATTCAGTTTCCAACGATAGGTGGTATGCCACATAGATCCTCACTGTTGAGAAGTTATACCCTCTTAAAGATGAAGCCCTGAAGTATGGTCAAGAAGCCACAAGTTGGCCCTAAAATTAATTAAAGGATAAAATTTGTTGCAAACAAGAAGTTATAGATTGGCTCAAAGATCAAGTAAAGAAGTTACTTGGAAGGGAATAAATACACATCGTCATTTTATATCCAAGCAAATGTATGTTTATGGAATGGAGATACATAAGTGGGTCTACACTTGTGCTAAGAAGATTTGTGATCTCAACAAAGTGAATATGGCCTAGGAGAAAGGAGGTCAAGGAGAGCGAAGTGTAAAAAGGTGATCGTACCAGTTTTCTGAGTTTAAATGTGGTTTGTAGAAGGGTGAAGCGCATATGTACATGGGTTGCAGATGAATGAATCATGTATATGGTATATGTGGATTGCAGTGAAGCAAAGAATGAGTGTCTGTAGGTTGATAGTGGGTGAATCACGTATCTGTGAAAAAGTTTGAAGAAGGTTCTATTCTCTTAATGTTGAAGTTGAGGAAGGTCTGATGGTCTGAGATCTTATGCTCCAGGTTTTCATAGAATCAAAGGTATGTTTTCTATATGTTTTAAGGCTTGTAGCTCAGAGGTTATGGAATATGCTTGAATCATATATTAGAGGTTATGGTATATGATTTAGGGCATATCATGGATGTTTTGGCACTTGCTTAAGGCATGTTTTGGCACATCTTTGAGGTTTGTATCTTGGATACTTTGGTACATGTTTGAGGCCTATATCATGGATATTTTGGCACATGGTTTGAGGCATGTTTTGGCACATGTTTGAGGATATTTTGGCACATGCTTATGGAATGTCTTGAATATTCTTGGAACATGGTTGATTCATATCTTGATGGTTATGGTACATGGTTTGATTTATATCATGGATGATTTGGCACTCGTTTGAGGCATATTTTGGCACATGGATTAATGCATATATTGGTGATTTTGGGAATATAATTTGGGGGATATTATTGGTGATATTGGCATAAGATTTATGTGGTTGAACCAATTTTTATGATGTATCAGTATCAATATCATTGACAGAAAAACCGATAGGTTGATGATGATGATGTATAAGTTTCAGTGACAACAACCGTGACAGGTTGATTCTCTCATTTGTGTTTTTGGGAGGAAGGAAGGGGAAAGGAAAGGGGATTGAAGCCTCCTTCCAGTTGGTGCCAATGAATATATGAAGTTGGAGCTTCCTTCAAGTTGAATATTGTAAACTAGGGGATTAGAGCCTCCTTCCAATTGATGTTGGGGAATCTAGGAGTTGGAGCTTCCTTCAGGTTGGATCCTGTCAACTAGGGCGTTGGAATCTCCTTCTTGTTGGTGCTGGAGAATTTAGGGAGTTGGAGATTAATTTAGGTTGGATCATGTAAATAGGGGGTTGGTGTCTCCTTCCAACTGGTGTTGGAGAAGTTTGTAAGTTGGTGCTTCCTGTGGATGTAAAATTCAAGTTATATATTAAAAAGTGTTGTGTGGTTTTCTCCCATTTGGGTTTCCACAAAAAACTCTTGTGTACTGTGTATCTGTGGTTATATGTTTATTATATATTGAAAGAAAACAATGTGATAAATTACCAATAACTTAATGCTTACACGTTATAGTTAAAAATGGTAAAAAGTGCTCAATATTGATTCACCCCCCTCTTAGTATTGGTGAATATTCCAACAGGTCTTGTTGCAATTGTTGGATCATACTAGAAAATTTGGGATGTTGGAACCATTTTTGGTGAACAAACTTTAACCAATTAGCTACAATGAAGGAGAGTGAAAAGAGGAACCCTTCTTCTTCATATTTCCTGGAAAGAGCATAAAAAACCACAGTCTTTTCCCTTCTTATAAATGATCTCATAATCATTTTGGTCAACCACTTATGTTGCTTAGGGGATGAAATTATTTGTTCCAAAAAATATTTGAGGTTGTGATGATCAGTTTTAATTTGGAAGCATTTCCCAAGAAAGTAAGGATGCCAAAGATCCACCACACACAAAATAACCATTATTTCCTTTTCATAGGTGGATTTTCCCAAGTGTCTCTCATAAATTTGTTTTCTAGTGAAGGCCAAAGGTCTACCATATTTCATGAGAACTGCCACAATTCCTTTCCTAGAAGCGTCACATTCCAAAAAAAAAAGTCTTTGTGAAGTCGAGTAGTGCTAGAATGAGAGTTGTAAAGACAACCTCTTTCAAAACTTGGAAAGATTGATTAGCAATCATATTCCAACTAAAATCATTATTTTTAAGGATATTAGTGAATGGGGCTGCAATTTTTCCATGATTCTAAACAAAATTTCTATAATATCCAGTTAAACATAGGAAACCTCACAATATTTTAATAGTTTTAGGGTGGGGCCAACCCTTCATAGCTTATATTTTCTTAGGATCCACACTGACACCATCCTTACCAACAATATGGCCCAGGTACTCTACTTTAGATGCTCCAAAGGAACATTTGGATTGTTTGAGAAAGAGTTGATGCTAGGACAATAAATGTAAGACTTGATTCGCATGGGCAAGATGAGCTTGCCAAGTTTGACTATAAATGAGGATATCATCAAATAATACCAGTACAAACTAATAGAGGAAAGGGAGAAATACATGATTCACAAGGATTTGGAAAGTGGAGGGTGCATTACACATGTCGAAGGCCATGACCAAGAAATCATAATGGCTTTCATGAGTATGAAAGGAAGTTTTGGGAATATTAACCTCCATATGAATTTGGTGGTAGCCTGAATGCAGATAAAGTTTGGTAAAGAATTGAGCACCACTCAGTTCATCCAAAAGGTCATCAATGACGGGAATGGGAAATTTATATTTGATGGTAATTTTGTTGAGGGCTTGAAAATCAAGACACATATGCCACTTACCTTCTTTCTTGAGTACCGTGATGAGAAGAGAAGAATAAGGGCTTGTACTAGGAACGATGACACCCACAACTAATAATTCTTTAACACTTTTCTCAATTTAGTTTTTTTTGGAAAATGGGTCACACTAAGGAAAAACATTGGGAGGAAGACTACTAGGGACAAGTAGAATGGAATGATCATGGGGGCCACGGGAAGGTGGGAGTCCTTGGGGGTTGTCAAATACATAGTGGTGTTTGGATAGGATAAGATTCATGTTGGGATGAATGGTGGCAGAGGGAGTCTCAACTTCTTGAATGGAACAAAATTATGCAATAATGCTAGAATTATCGTTTTTGAGGAGTTTCTCCATTTAGTGGGAACTCATAATCTCGGGGGAACCTGTCGTGATTCCTTGGAAATGGTACTGCTATCCATTCTATTGGGGCATAGTGTGCATTGCCATTCAAAACCCAGAACAATGTTGCAACCATCCATGTAAATAAAAAACATGTTGGATTTTGTTGAAATAATGTAACCGCGAAGACCATTCTTATTATTTTGTTATTGGACTAAATCCCCATTGTGGATTAATCATGTCATTATTATTATTGGATTAAATCCCCATTTTGGATTAATCATGTCATTATTATTATTATTATTGTTATTGGATTAATCCCCATTGTGGATTAATCATGTTGGTAATTGTATAAGGACCAAATCCCCTTTTGCAAATTGGTCATCAGACAATTACAAAGGGCAAAATAAGAAGTCAGCCCCAACAGTTATAATGGAAGACCCATAATTAATTAAAGGTGGGTTTACCCACCCAGAGTAAGAGGTCAACTCTGCCAGATGGTGACCTTTCACACATACCAGGTTGATATAAATAAGAGGCTAGCGCCTCACTTCTTACACACAACTCACTTGCTCATTATCTTATGAGGCAAGCTGCAATTACAAGTTGGAGAGAGGAGAAGAAGAGTGGCACATCTCTTGGGGAGGACTTTCTGTATTG
>ML779739.1:740293-766778 GCA_009831015.1 Picea engelmannii | reverse complement strand
GTAACTGCGAAGAGCATTCTTATTATTATTGGATTAAATCCCCATTGTGGATTAATCATGTCATTATTATTATTGGATTAAATCCCCATTGTGGATTAATCATGTCATTATTATTATTATTGTTATTGGATTAATCCCCATTGTGGATTAATCATGTTGGTAATTGTATAAGGACCAAATCCCCTTTTGCAGATTGGTCATCAGACAATTACAAAGGGCAGAATAAGAAGTCGGCCCTTGCAGTTATAATGGAAGACCCAGAATTAATTAAAGGTGGGTTTACCTACCCAGAGTAAGAGGTCAGCCCTGCCATATGGTGACCTTTCACACGTTCCAGGTTGATATAAATAAGAGGCTAGCGCCTCACTTCTTACACACAACTCACTTGCTCATTATATTATGAGGCAAGCTGCAATTACAAGTTGGAGAGAGGAGAAGAAGAGTGGCACATCTCTTGGGGAGGACTTTCTGTATTGGTTTGAGTTATCTCTTGAACATTGTATAAGCCATTTATGATAAGGAAGTTTTTGCTGGGTTTTCTTCCCCTAGAGGGTTTCCCAGGATAAATGATGTGTCTCTTGTGGATGTGTATTTCTCAGTGATCTTGTTCTTATGATGCTATTATCTATTGAAATGAAAAGAACTATAATAATGGCATAAACATTAACATATTTTAGGTTATAATGACCAATTTGCAGGCACACAATTTTACAACGACCCCCACATTTCATGGAACCATCACTAACAATCATGATTTTGAAGTTATTTCTTGCACATGTATAACAAAGGGTCTCTTGAGAAATTCAACAATGAATAAACTTATGGGTGTTTCCATTGTCGACGAGGATAATGAATTTTCATTGCTTGATACAACCAATTAATTTAAGGGTTTGGGGAGTGGATATATTAGTGAGAGCATCCAAAGAGATGAATGATTAAAATTTTGGTGGATCAGAGGGTGTCATATGATTATCGGCCTAGGGAAACACTTTGGAAGGGGGAACATCAACATCCTCTTAAGAAATGTTCTCAGAAATGGCCATAAGAATATTTTTCTCCTCACAATTGTGCCCCGAAAAATATTTTTCATCACAGTTGTAGAAAAGACCCTTAAGTTGGTGTTCATCCATTTCTACCTAGGCTACTTTATAGATCTTAATAGAGGGTAAGGAGGGGTTGGATTGGTGGTCTAGGAATGTGAAATAAAGGATGGACTTTTTATTTGAGAAGAGACTACCTATTGTGATTCCTTGGCTTGGTGAGTAGCTTCAAGACAAGTTTGGGGGTGAGCCATTGGGACATGACCTCAGATGTCATCCTTAAGGACACTAATAAAGAATTCATGGAGGAAGGTGTGAGACATGTCGTCAGTTCATAAATCCAATTACTGAAAAACAATGATGCAGTCTTCCACTACACCAGAATGGTTAAGCTTGGTCAAATGTCCCAAATGATGTGTGTCCATTTCAAAGCGTTCATAAAAGTTCTACAACAAATTGGGTCTAAGCAATATACCCTTGGTGTGAATTTTTATTCCATTTCCACCATTTCAAAAAAAATTGGAATCCAAATAAAGGACACCAAAACAAATTTTGATCCAGTCATCAGTGATGCCATGTAATGAGAAATAATGTTCCATTTGAGTGACCTACCCTATGGGGTCCGAGCAATCAAATTTATTCACCTCAACTTTGGGAAGACAAAGGTTATGAGAAAGGGGATTAGAATGAAAGGCCATGGAATGGGACAATTCAATTACCTCTTGGTGTGAAGGTTGTTCATATGAGATAAGAACCTAGGATTGACAAACCAATGTTGTCAATTTTTTCACATTTTCAGAGAGGTTGTCCAGTTGGGTGAGATGAGAATTTGTGGTAGCAATATTGGATTTAAGTTGAGTGATATCTTGTCTAGGTGTGGAATTTTTCTAGGGTAGTTAGGATCTTGGTTGTGGGTGGCCAAAGAGTAGAGAGGATGACAATAATTGGGTTGGTGGGTCTGCACAGAAAGGGTTTATGAGAGAGTGGTATCACTACGATCAACACATAAAAGATGAATATAATGATATGGGTTCCAGAGAGTGTGGGTGGGTCCACATAAGAAAAAAGGATTATGAGAGAGTAGTATCACAATGATCAACTTGATAGGAGGAATTTAGTGGGATAGGTCCCAATTAAGGGTGTCGATGAGTTACACTCTTGTCTAAATAATACTGCAATGATAGAATTATTAAATTCTCAATATTTAAAACTGTGTAGGAATTTTTGTAGCCTAGATGCATGAAGAAGGGTTATGCACACTGGATGTGCAAAATTTCCACAATATTTTTATTTTGTTCTGTTCTAGCATTAAGGGTTATGGTTTTGAGTGTTCCTACAAAAAAGGGATTGACCTGTGCTATAACTCTCTTATATATCGACAAGTTCCAACAGTAGTACTCGACCCAATATCTCATGGCTCTAACTATGGAGGCTCAACTATACTCTTACTTGTACTACCTGATTACCCAGGTACACAAGAGTAGTCTTCCCGAGTTTTGTTCTTAATGCCATTATAGTAGTTAGGTGGTTGATTGGATGAGCTACAATTGGTTTCAAGAGACCTATGGGACTCCTGATATACCCAAGGGTACATGGAAGTGAACAGACGTGTACATGTAATGTCTAATGTGGTACTTCTCAAAGGAGTACCAGCCAGGGTTATATGGGTTTCGAATAAGGAGAAACCATGTGTAGAGGAGAGGGATTTGATACCACTTGTAATATACCAAAAGGAAATATGCAAAGTAGAAATACAAAAATTACCACAATATTTAGTAGAAGAGAGAAACAATAAGCACAATGACACAATTGATCCAAAAGATGATACCTTTATTATACTGAGAGAGAATTTCACTTGGCTCTTCGATGGGGAAACCTTGAACAAAGTAGAGATTGAGTACAAATGAATTCACAAGACCACCTTTTCAATGATTTCTACCCCTATTTAAAGTATTTCTATATTCTATAGAACATTATAGAGGGAACTTTCTACAAGTGAAATCTTCTAGTAATTATTCTTACATTAGATATGTTCACATTATTACATAGGCCTTATTTAGTAATGATCTCCTTTATTACATAGAAAAACATATTATTCTATCTACTTGAGGGTTTAGGGAGGTTAGGAACCTAACAATTAACCACTATTTTTCTTATAAATACCAAGGGGTCACTTTGTTTCCATATCATACCATCCATAGTAATTAAACATTATAAAATTTGCACCAGATCTCAAGAACCCTAGTTTCTTGATAGCATCACTAGCAACAACTATAGCTACTTACTTCCACAAGGAGAGGAAACTGGCCACACACACTTGGGAAGTATAAATACCCTCCTAAGGAAGAGGTCAAGAATCCACTCTCTTCAATAATTTCCTCCATAGGTGTTGTAATATTTGCTTTCCATGACGTAATGAAGCGTTCTTTTATTATTTATAAGATTACTTTTTTGTTTTATTTTTATTTTCTACATTTGTTTACTTTTCTCATGAATGGTATAATCTTGAGAATGAAATATCTCATTTGATTTAGGGTTTCTAACTTGAGTTTTCATTACTTTGTTTGTTATTTGGAACAACCACTATATCCATATATTTTGCTAACCCTTGTTGCATATTTCCAACAACAGTTTGGCGAATCCACTAGGGATCCAAGACATATTTTGATCCTTAGTTGTGGGTGTGTGTTCAAACCCCATAACCTCTCTTTTGCATTTTATTTTTGTGATTTTTCAGGTCTTTTTTTTTGCTGTTACTTTTTGGATTGTTCCCATAGGAAACATGTGTTAGAAAACCTTCAGATTTGTCTCAGAGACTCGTTCACTGTTGTATGGAATCCCCCAGGTGCCAATTCATTTTTTGGTGCCATTAAGTTCATTGACCAATGCAATTTCTGGGCATATATCTACGTTCACCAATGTAGGAACAATTGGCATTATCTATAGAGGCAATACACATATCCAGGTTATCTTTTGTATTGGGCCCATAACTTCATTTTTTTCTAGTCTTTAGGTTTTTTCCATCTTTAAGTGTTTTTTAGGACTTGTAGTTTTCCTTTTGAATGCTTGTGTTGTTTCTTAAGTAATTTATTTAAAAACATCATAGAATTGAGAGTAAAAACCCCCTAGGGTTTCTAGTACCTTCCCTAGTTTGATTTATTTCAGATTTTACTTTATGTTTTCTGTTATAGAAGTCTTATAATTAGAACCCTATTTTGTTGATTAATCATTAGGCATATTTTCCTACATAGATTTTGGATGAATAAAAGCATACATTCTTGACCTAATATTTGTCTTAGTCTTAGATTTGTGTGAGAAGCCTTTGTCTTTCTTTTTCTAGCATTCATTTTTGCTTTATTTTATAGTTGCAGATCAATTTTGTTTGTTATTTTAGTTTTCCATTTATTTCATATTAGAAAACTCCCCTAGTGAAATAAAAGAGTTCCATAAAACCATCAGCATTTTACTTACATTTGGAGGTTTTGCTTTTTGAAATTGTTTGCTTGTGAACCATAGTTTAAAGTAGATTGTTTCATTTTGAAATACAAATGTTAGCAAGTCTATCTTAGTTTTGAAATTTAACTTAGATAAAGAAAAAGTTATTTCACTTCAGTCTTTGTCTTTGTATATTTATTTGTCATTAGTTTATATTTCAATTCATTGCAATTTAATTTATTTAAGAGGATTTTAATTGAAGATAGTCACACCACACATGCACACGTTCCATAACTTAAGTATATGCTTGGTTTGTGCCGCTAATATCAACCTAATAATAAACCAATTAATCTAACACATCTAAGCCCACTTGGGCCCATAAATAATATTGTAGTTAAGTTAGGACTTTGGGGATAGACATCCAAATTCCCATTATTCATTTCACATTGAGACATAAAGGTTGAATACTAGGGTACTTAGAATCCTTTCTATCAGACATGGTTAGAACTTGTTTGGAAATAAGGACACTCTTTGGAGTGGATAATTCTAAGGTTGGGACCGGATGTGTGATTGAGATTCCTTTATCTTTCACTACCGAAGATCCCCTAATTGTTATATTTTATATTGAAGGCAAGGAAACATGTTACACATCTCTATGAAGAGGTAGATTAGTGTCCATTGTACAAGGTATCCTTACTCAGGTGGCTCTCGTAGGAGGGGGGAACATGAGACATATTTATTTGGTCCATTGGGAATTCATCACCCATTGTCTCCTAGTTATAACTGTCTCTTTCATACCTCCACTCATCCATAAGGGGACCTTACTACCCTTGTTGTTGGTTGATTGGAAGACCCTTATCCATAGACTAGAATTTGTTTGAGTGTATCTAGTTTTTCTCTTTACAGGATAGAGCTTCTTTAATTAGGCTATATTTATTTTGATTCAGACACACTTATACCCACTTTTTGCACCACTTGAGCACATGGTGAGTGCATTTTTTTATCATTATTCTTTTCTTAATTCATTTCTTTGTTCTATTGTCCTTTGATTAAAGTCTTGCATCTTAGGGTGATATTTGCATCTAGATACCATAACTCCCCCTAGGAGATAGTCTCGTAGGCTATGAGGCCTTTGGTTTGTGTTCTATACTAGACAAATTATCTCCCCTACTTGACAAGTTAGGGTCCCCCCCCATTTAAGCATCATTTTCTAGTGATTTTGAGTCACAACCTCCCTCCCCATCGAGGGGTGCTAGTTGATCTAGTTCCATAACTAGTCATTATTTTTCTAGTTCATCCTCCTCTAACACAAGTTCCATCATGGAAAGAAAAAATGTAGGAGATAATTCCAACCAACCTTTTATGCCTTTCATGGTAGTTTTAAATCTATCCAATTTGAACAAGTTAATTAATGATCCTATCTGCTATGATCCCAATTTGCCTAATATGCCAACCAAACTTCCCTATGAAATCCTTATGTTTGAGGGTAAATATGGAGAGGATCCCTCCACCCATAACATGTCCTTCCACCTTTGGTGTTCCTCCAACTCCATAGTGAAAGAATCTATTAGGTTGAGGTTATTTCAACACACTTGATTCAAGGTGATATTGCCAATTGGTACATAGACCAACCTCGGAATACCCATAGAACCTTGAGTCCATAGTTAAGGTTTTCCTCACCTTCTTCTAGCTTGTAGTCCAACATGATGTAGGGATATAAATTTTGACCAATTTTTGATAGAATACTACGATTCATATCATAGATCACATCTAATGATTGATTCTTTATGGACTAGTTCCTAAAGTCTCTTATTCCTTTAATCACTAAGGATGTAGCCATGACTATGTCTAGAATCAAGGAAGAAACCATCAAAAAGGCATAGAAATATGATCTTATGTATTCCCAATCAGAGTATTTATATACCATCCTTCCCAATGCCCCTCACTCTTTCTTAGGTAACTTTTCTACACCAAGGGAATCCCATGCAATTGATGGCCTTATAGGATCTGTGTCTCATACATATCGACACCCTAATCCTCCTAGACCTAGTGGACATGGAAACCATTATGGATAGGTTAGAACCTATTATGGATATCCTAATCCCCCTTAGGATTCATCTCACTCCTCATCTCAACTGGGAACCAATACCTCTTATTCTGCACCTCTTGTGCATCCAAATGCACATGGAACTGCTTGTAATAGTTCCTCTTTTGGTGGGGCCACTATGAATCCACATTATCCTTTTTTTGTCCCTCTCCCAATTTTTATGGTTCCACCATTCAAGGTACCCCAAACCCCTATTGGTCAACATATACCCCCTCCACATGGGAAAGTGTATGCACAAAATATAACACTCAACCCCACTAATCATAATAAAAAGAAGAACAAGGGTAAGGGAAAATAGAATAACCAAAACCAAGGGAATGAGGGGAATACAAATCAACAACCTAATACCAACATTGAGATTAGACAACCTTTCACAACCCAAGGCCAAGGTAATAATCCCCAACTTAAATAGGGGAAGAATCCAAACCTTCACACTATCAAACCTTGTGCTAGTTTTGGTTTCTACGGACATTACACCCATGAGTGTCCATGGTTACATAAGATTCACCATGCATGAGATGCATCTGAGGCTGCTAAGAGAGTTAAAAATTAACCCACCCAACCTTCTTCATCGCAACTGGTTTGTGTTAAGAAACATGTTTCCAACATAAGGTATTGTGTCCACCAATGAGGCCACTCCTCCTGGACCACATCCCACTTTCAATCCTCCTATAAATGGGAGTCATCAAATCAAATATTTGGATTCTACTGATGTCAACCTGAACACCTGATCCCATTATCATGATACACCCATTGAAGCGTAATGAGTTGTCTCTTCTGATCCTCCCATGACTACAAATGGACCTTTGCACATACCTCGACCAAATGTTGAACATACCCCTAAGGTGTTGAAGGTTACATTATAATGAAATTCTCCCAACACTCATGGGCGGGTAACCCATAACTATAACAAAAAATATTACTTAACACAATACCCTACTAAGACGTCATCCCTAGAAGTCCTCCAAATGTATCATTCACTACATAATACTTTACAATCTTCTTTGGGTGTTGTTGATCCTTTGGATGATCATCTAGTTTTTTTTTACATTGAAAAAGTTGAAATCTTTTGCTTGGCCCCCTCTGTGGCCTTTCAAGTTTTAGTGTCCATCAAGAATATCATTATTCGTTGATGCATCATCGAAAAAGGTGCATCTACATGCATTGTGTCTACCTAACTATGGAATAAGTTAGGTTCATTGGAGCTCATCCCATCTACAATTTCCCTTCGTGAGAACTATCCCATTCAATTGGAAGGAAATAAAACATTATGTTTTTTGAGGTTATAGATACCCCTTTGGACTATAACATCCTCTTGGGTTTTAGTTTCATGTAAACAATGAAGGTGGTTTTCTCATTGGTTTTTCACACAATTGAGTTTCCTCCATAAAGGGAAAATTGTCACCATAGAGCATCATACCTATTATGATCCTAGGGATTAAATCTATCTTGATAATTTTGTCCCTTCCTTATATGAGAATTAATCACTTTAGTCTTTTGCTAACATTATCCCCAAAGAATACAAATCCTCAACATCACTTGGTGTGTATTACGATCCTCCACCTTTAGTTACCTTCCCAAGTTCATCCAATCTATGTATGGTTTCATTATCCCATAATCTAGTGGGTCCATATTCACAACCCTCTATCATGCCCTTATCTCTTACGTCTTTAACACTACCATTGGGAGGGAATCCTACACAAAATTACCCTTTTGGTAAGATACCTTTGTTATTTATGACTTTAGGAATATTAAGTACCCCTATTATGGCCACATTGAACTTTCCCAACCTTACATTGGGGATCCATGTATGGTACTTGTATCCTCCTATTGCATACTCTGTCCTTCAAACCAATTCCTTATTTTTCCTTAACACCTATTCAATCATTATTGACTACCCTTGTAGCTCCTAAGGCACCTATGCAGGGACAACCTAACCCTACAAAAACTAGGAAATGAATTGAAAAAGGGGGTAGAGATGAAAATAAAGGGGGCATAGATAACCCTGGACAACCTGAACCATGAACCTAGATTTATACCATCATGCTCTTTATGTGATCTCCTATACCACACTACCAATAACTGTCTTAGGCTCCTTGAACTCAAAGAACTTCCCAACGTTGATGATTTAGAACCAAGTCCTTCCACACCTATTGTGAAAATACCTTTCTTGAATTATCATCCAAGCATATTCAGTAATTGTGTGCAAATCACCCCTATTCTTTGTGCAGTGCCTATGACCATTATTCTCACCATTGTCCTAAACTACCCCAATTTTGTGATTCCCTAAAGGTCATTCGTCAGTTGGATTTCTCTTCCTAGGAACACCAAACCATGGTAGTAGAGGATCTCTCCCTCATGTGAGAAATGTTTTTCTATTCCAATAGTAAATCAATTCTTGAAATTCCCCCCCTGATGTGAAAACTGATGAGAATTCCATGAAAATTTTGTACATTTCATTTTCCATGGAATCAACATTATCAAAAAATAATACATTTTCAATTGGTGTACATCATAGAATACCTTGTATGCCTCATGTCATTTTTTTCTCAACATTGGTGGAGCCTTCAAGCACTAATATTCAGTCTACCTTGGTAGATGTCGCATATGTAAACCGTACCTCTCATTCCCGTTCCATTGATAATGAGTTCACTACCTCATTTGGTATATTTTCAATACCATATATTGAACCATTATAATCTATGAAATTAAAATATATAAAAAACTTGGTGTTACTATACTCACCATCTTCTCCCGATGCTTGACCAACTAGTAGTGGTAGTTGAGGGCCCCCCTAGTCGTTAATATTGTGTACGGATAATCCTTGATGTGTATTGGGAGATGGTACCAATGTGAAAATATATCACATGGAACAAATTTCCAAGCCCCCCACCTCCCTCTCACCTCACTAGCTTCCCCCATTGCCACATATAAGGCTCTTGTGGGACTCCATCAGGAATGCAGATGTGACGATGGAGAGTGAGTATCCTCTAAAAAATGAAGGAAAAAAGGAATATAAAAAATGTGCAATTACCTCTCAAATCTCTTCAATAGGAGGTTGGTTGGTGATTTAGTGACATAACCATCATCTAGGCCGACCCAAAGTAGGTCCCAACCAATACTCACCTCTATCAATAATATCTTCCCTCCAAATACTTTATGTAAAGAGTGGATACCCAATATGCAAATCACCACTAGAACCATAGCTCTAGTCACTCCAATTCCATCAATTGGATAGAATACTGTCTCTCCCTATCACCAAGTATTTAATGGGTCTCAAGAAACTCCTCCATTTTTGTACCTCAAGGTAATATAGGTCGATTCTCGCCTACTACTCCAGTTAAAGGGAGCCCTGTGATGAAATATGTGTCTTGTATATTGATCTCAATATGTTTTTCTTGCACCATGAATGCCTCTACATATTTATCCCACTATACAAGAGAAGAGGCCCTCCCTATCTCTCATCAGTGGGTTCTCAACATATTTGAGAATTCCATACTAAGCTAGACCTCCTCTCACTACCTGGTTATCTCGAACCTGAGCACAGATATCTATTAACTCTCAATATCTAAAAAGTACCTTGAAATCAGTCATATCTACACAAAACCAAATTTTGTTAGGTATTTTCATCATATTTTTCAAATTTTGGGTTTGTAACATCTTTCTCCCTTCAAAATAGGCCTCCTTGACAATTTTGGGTAAAAAAGGTCACTTTTGGCTAATGCAGAAAGCCCCTATTTTCTATGTTGGCCAATGTTGGAAATGTTTTTTTTTTTTGTAGTCCCAACATAGAAACCACCCCCATTCAGTCTGTTGTCCCTAAAAAGTTAACCAGTGGTTCTTTTATGGAAATGTAATAACTAATCTAGAAAACCAATCCACAGAAAATGATAAGTATGGTTGGGCCACCAACATGAAAGTAAAAATCTAAATCCTAACCATTGGTTTGTCCAAAAAAATATCACCAAGATTTAGGGCCTTCTCTTCCTCTCCAATATCAACCTCTACTAGGTGCAACAATGAATTGGGAATTGGAGGGAAATCCCCTTTTATGGAAAAAAACCCTATTTTTTCTCCTGTCTCATATGGGATCATATAAACTCTAATTGACACACCATATACATCATTGGAATCAGGTTTCTAATCCCTTAAAAACTATATTCTCAAAATTTCATGCTTTTATACTGATGAACTTTTCAATTACTTTCTAATTAACTTAGTAAGCAAATGAAGAGTTGTGCATTTAATTATCAATTATGGGCTCGTATGGAACTTGCAAATTGCCATGCACAATTTATGCAAGAAGAGTGTTGTTTTTACTACGATGTTGTAGAAATTTAATGTCATAATTAAAAGATTCAAGATAGTTTAATTAATTCACGAAACTATGTTATGGCCTAATTTGCAGGAAAGTAAATAACACACTATCAGGAAATTGAAATTACTCTTCCAGAAATTAAAGCACTCTTGCGGACATTGAAATCACACTTGTGAGAATTGAAATCACAATTGTGGAAATTGAAATCACACTTGCATAAATTGAAATCGCACTTGCAGAAATTAAAACGATGTTATGATATGTTGATGACTTGCTTGAGTACGATGAAGATATTGTGTTGTTGTGACAATGAAGTGTTTGTTAACTCAATACCAATTCAAGCTATTGGAGACTAAATATATCACAAATCAGAAAGAAAAAATAAAATAAAGTGCAGTTGTAAGCGGAGTTGCAACAACAAAGTTACAACACAAAAATATTCTCAACAACTTTGGTTGCAGAAATGCGAGTCGCAACAACTAAACTCTATTAGGACCAAAGTTGTAAAGACACGAGTTATAGTAATGAACATTACAAAATCATCTATGATTGTAATCTCACATATATCCAAATCAACACTAAAGTTGCAATTTATAACTAGAAAATCAAACAACACATGATCACAACAATGTTCTGTGAATATGGAATTGCAGTAAACTGAGAGACAAAATAACCATGAAATCAAATAAACTATGCTACTATTATAAAATGACAACGAAATCAGGAAAATGACTACATAAAGTAAGTATTAATATGAATTTGGATTTACAACAATTAAAGGAATTAAAGATAAAATAAACTGAACAGAATCAAAATGCTAATGTCTAACTCTATCGTTACAGGATATACCTGACTAAGGAGGGGTCCCTACCACCTTACGAAAGGTATTGAGCTACGAAACCAGAATCACACAATCATTACTAGATCAACACGCAATTGAAAGTAGGAACAAAAATTATATTGTTGAAGTCTAAAAGACACAATAACATAAAAATGTAATTGCTATAATGTTTTCCATTTTATAGCATCAATTGACACCACATATTCTCATGATGACTCACTGGAATCAGTTACATCCCTTTCCCTGTTTGAAGGAGAAAAATTCCCCTTTTCCTCCCTAAAAACATCTTTAAAATTCCCTTTTTTTCGAGATGTACACAACTCTCTTTAAAACAACTCACGTACATATGCACCTTTCTAGTCAACAACCCACGTACACATTTAATTGGCTCAAAAAATAATAAATCTCGATATTTTAGGTGGATTTGATGGGTTCGCTAGGTTCTCGACCTCCTCTAGCCCATTCATAACTACTCCAACTGTCAAAAGGGAGTATAAATGAGAGCCTTGGGATGGAGGAAAAATATATCAAAGAGATGCAACCTTGTGCTGACATTTTCCTTATATCTCCGCAAGCCTTTGTTTCCCTTTACTTCTAAGATTGTCTTCCCCCCTTAAAACCCTTTTTTTTTAGGATTTTTGTTTCCCCTTATCTCGTCCGGAAGAAAGTCATTACTTACTTGGACCCGTTGGAACACAAAACTTTGGAGATAATGCTTGTTGTCTCAGGCCCTGGGTGGAGAAACTTGGATCTTGGTTCCAAGATTGTGTTGCAAAGGTTACAAGTTGTAACCAACCCCTTTGTTGTTATTAAGAAAATGAATCTCATTCTCATCCATTTCTCTTTGTTGATTCGTGATTTTAATGAGATTATTTGTATCTTATTTTGAATATAACATACAAATTGAATTGACTATATCTAGTTAGTTAGCATATAACTACCTATTTGCAATTGCATGCTTCTTTGTTTGCAGGATTTTTAGAATATCATTGTGAAGGAGTTATGGAGGGAAAAACCTCAAGTGGGATCGAATTCAAACATAGGGTTATAGGTCTGTTATCTTTCCTATCTTCTGAAAGTTAATTATTGCAAGTAGTTACCTTTAATTAAATGCCTAAGTAGAGTCTGAGAGAAGTCTTTTAGGCATTTCTCTATTGTGGCCCATGACCCAAAGCCACAGGACTTAGAATTCCATAATAGAATTGGTGACCATACTAGGGATCTTTTCTCCTAGTTTGGGTTGGTTTTAGGGATCTTGTAGTTTATTTTTTTTCTAGATTTATTCCCTTATTATCAAAGAATTTACTACCTCAGAGGTCTTTTCCAGTCTCTGGAAATCTCCTGGATCCTCTACAATTTCTCCTTTCTTGGGTTTTTGTTTCATTGTATGTTCTTTTCTTGTGTATAAACTACATACATACGTTTGTTTCTTCTGTAACAATCACATACATACATGATTTGAACTATACATAGTCATGTACACTTTCAAAAAATGTTCTTTAAGACATTTTCCAGTGTCTAGGAAGTTTTGGGTTGGATGTTCAACCTTTCCTGAACCTTCTCTGGTTGTTTTTGTCTTTGAAATTCATATCAAGCATCTGCAAAATTAATTTTTCGATCAAAAGGTTCTTTCTCTTTGTTTGGTTGATATTTTTGTGTATAAGGTTTTTAGGTAGGTTGAAAGGTTAGTCTTTGTGTCATGGTTGTGTTTTACTCTCATTTTTTTGTTGTGTTATAGTGACCCTAGGTTGTCTTCTTTCTTCCTCTCTACCTTGTTTTCCTTTGTTCATAAAAGAAAATATAAAATTGCATGGTAGTTTCATTTTATTTCCTTTTAGTAACAAAAAAGACAAAAATTACCTTTCTTGCTAGTTGTTTATTCTCTAGCACTTAGGCTTGTTATGTATTTTTCTCTTGTTTTGAAAAAGTAGTTATTTTTGGTTTTGAGTAGCCTTATACAAAAAGAAAAGGATATCGTTTGAAAAGTTCCTAGATATTGCATACAAAAAAATATATATTGTGTTCGTTTGAAAAGTTCATGAAAAATAAGTGTATTGCATCTTTTCTTTTGAAAACAAGTTGTTTTTTAAGCAAAGTGTTTTTAATATTTTTCTTCTTGAGTCATACAAACATCATGAGTTTCATTATTGTTCCCTTGAGTAAAAAATCCAACTAAAATTAACGGTTAATCTAAAAATCATTAGACTTTTTCTTTTTAGGTTCCACTAACTAGTTTAGGCTAGGGCCTTGGATTAGGTTAGAGAGGTAACTCTCCAAGGCCACGAAAAGAAAAATTAGGAGTTTGTGATAGGGAGTGAAAATTCAATTGTCGTATAGGAAGTGTGGGAGCCTCCTCTCACACATGAGATAAACATGAGGCCACACAAGGAAGAGTAAAGGAGATAAACCCTGCGAAACTTAACTAAGCATAATGGATCGAGTGCATTTTGGGGGTTCTTTCCTAAAGTGATACAGACTCATCTGGCATCATTACTTATGAATTTTGAACCTGGTTGAAGTAACGATTTTGGAGTTTTCTTGAATTGGTACTAGCCCTCTCGATGTCAATCCTCTAGAAACATCGTGCTTAGTTTGAGATTTTCTGAAGTGACATTGGCCCTCTTTTTGACATTCCTCTAGAAGTTTCGACCTAGTTTGAGATTTTCTGAAGTGACATTGGCCCTCTTTTTGACATTCCTCTAGAAGTTTCGACCTAATTTGAGATTTTCTGAAGTGACATTGGCCCTTTTGTAGATAGAAGAGATCCAGAGTGAATTATTCCGCCCATACAATCCATCCTGACTGTTGATTATACCCCACGGAGGCCATTTGTGAGTTGGTGAATTTAGTGGCATATCATTAGGTTGACACACAAGGTGACTATGAGGGGTGTATCATGGTACCTAAGATAGACTCTGCATCACATTGTCAATACCCCTAAGGGGTGTCATCGTGAAGCCTTGGCACTTGAGCTAGGAAGGACTCTCAGTTGGAGGTCAAGGTAACATATTATCCTAGCTAGTCATTTGCCTTTGTGTGTGCTTTGGGTGACCAGGCCTCATCTCCCTAGGGTCGGAAGCATTCAGAAGGATAGTCTTCTTGGTTTTTATCCCTCTTTAGGATTTTAGTTGGGTGATTGATTTTTGTATTTTGGCCTTTATTGAGTCTGTTGGGACCTTCCTTGGATTGTCAATTCAAAGTGGAACACCAATTGCTTTGTCATTATCAAAGGCTTCATGATCGTTCGCTAGAAAGAGTGGATCCATCAACACCTCCACAAAGGAGAAGGCTAGACCAGGCCAGTGCTTTTGAGTCTACCAACTCTAGAGAAGCTACTCCCGAGTCTGTTCCTTTAGAAGAAATCACTTATATATTATAGGAAACATGAATTTTCAATATCGAAGTTGAAGGCTTTGTCAAAACTAAAAATCCTCTACTAACTGGACCTAACGATCCACTTCTCGTGCAAGTAGAAAATTTTGAAGTTGCAAATTTTGAGGTTGCAGACACTTAAGTTTTTTGGATCCAACGGCGTATGATGGAAGATAATAATAAATTTTCTGAGGGTGGGAGTCCTCATACTCCTCTTTATGTGGTAGGAGGGGGTACAACACCTCCTTTTACCTCAACCATGATGATGAGTGTCATTGAAGTAACTACATCTCCTTTGATTAATGGTTTGGTTTTGTTGTCACCCAGACCCACTTTTATCATGACTGATACTCATCCCGTACTATTTGTCACCAACTCCTTTTCATTTTGGATGTCATCAATGGGTGGAATTTCTATTCCAATTTCATCCCAACCATTTATTCAAGGTTCTATCTTGGGAGTAGGGAGTTTGCTAGCTTCTTTGAAAGCCTTTCCTTTTCTAGAGAGTTTGATATCTCCATGGAAATATTTCCCTTACGATGGGGGGTGGATATCCAAAATGAATCCTTTGCTTGGAGGTGGATTCTTCCAATCATCTGGGCCTACTTCAGGGCCTAATACTTATGGAGGTGGGAGTGGGGGATTTTCATCCAACGTTGTGGTCGGTTCCACACCATTCTCTCTCTATGGTGCTTTTGGGAATCCAACCTTCTCTCCATCTACTATGCTGGCAGGGGGAAACCCTTTCCAACCTCATTGGAACTCCAAATCAAGGTTTATTCCGTCACAAGGGATTTCTTTGGAATATAATCCTTTTTAGTTTGTCGGAGGGAAAACAAGTGGAGGTTTCCACTTCATTAGTTCCAGAAATCACGGTTTTTATGGAAATTTGGGTTAGTTTGTGAGCTCTTCCTGGAAACCTGGTGCAAGTTTCAATTCATGGTCATCATTTTAGGCTTCCAATCAATTGAGATTCATTAATCCTGTGGTATTTTCTTTGATGTTTCAACCTACGATACCCTTTTTGGAAACCCTTCATTTTTCATATTTTTCAAAGTTAAGGAATGATCTGATTCATCATAACCCTAGTTGGCCTCCGATCCCTATGAAATTTCCTTCCGATATACCAAAATTTTAAGGTAAGAGTGGTGAAGACCCTAGATATCATGTAACGATGTTTTATTTGTGGTTCTCTTCTAAATTGTTGAACTATGACTCCATTCAATTATGATTATTCCAATGCACCCTCATTGGGAGTGCTGCTAAATGGTATATATATTTGAAGGGGTCAAATTTGAAAACGTTTGGTGATTTGGCCATGGTATTTCTCAATAATTTCCAATTCCATGTCTGGTATGATGTTGGCATAGAACTTTTGGCTCATTTTGAACAAAACAAAGCCACTCACATGTCTGATTTCATTCAGGAATGGAGGAGACAAAAGAGTTTTATTAAGGCCATGGATCATCCCAAAAATATTTTAGAATGGTTCCTGAAGTCATTACTCCCTTATATTTCTAAGGATGTCGTGATTTCATGAGTGTTTATAGAGGAACAAACAATATTTAGAGTGCAACAGTTAGAGATCATTTATTCTTAGTCATACATGCTCTATGAGATAATGCTAGATGTTCCACGATAGAATCTTGACTTGAAGAAACTAAAATCAAGACCACATGCCATTGGTATTGTTGGTTCATTTCCAAGAAAATCCATAAATCTAATTTCTAGTCAGATGAAAAAGTTGTCTATTCAAAAAAATGTGGTTGTTTAGGCCCTTGGTTTGACCACCCCAACTACCCACTCATCAGGTGTACACAATGTGCATTCAATGACTCCAAAGGGTCGTCAACAACCCATAGGAAAAAATAAATGCAAGGGAAAAAAACGTGGTCGGGGAAATGATAAAAAGGATGGTACTAATGTTGAGGGGGGAAAGAACAAAAAAAAGAAGGTAAATTTCCCTTGCAAACTTTGAAAAGAGGATCACCTGAGTCATCTCTACCCGAAAATCAAGAAAGCCCAATGTTCGTTAATGAAAAAACAATCTGTTGTTTTGACTAACCTGTTTCCACAAGGTCATAATTTAATGTAGGGTACTTCCTCGACACCTAATACGGATGGGGGAAATTAGGGTAACCCCACTCTAGAGTCCGAAACATAAAATGTCTATGTGTTGAAGTCAAATCTTAATTTTCAAACTAGAGCTCATGATTACACATATCTCGAGTCTGCAAAGAAGGATAAGGAGTTAAAAGAACTGTCAAACTCTCTTCATTTACAAAAACTAGCGGTAGACCCAATGCCTCACATACCAAAAGGTGTGTTGAAATGGACATCACACAATCTAAATTCTAGAGCAGCTCAAAATTATTCTATTGTTGAATATTTTACCCAAACACCTTGTTTTATGTCCTCACTGGAAGTTCTGCAGATTTTTCCATCACAACGAAATGCATTATTGTCTTCTTTAGGGGATTATGAGTCCTCTAACTCACTTTCCATCATGTTTGACACTTCTCACATCAAGAATCTCCTTCCATATCATGTTATGCTTCATATTGTAGTAGTTTACACCATGAAGTCATTTTAGGAAAAAAAAAATCGCATTGTGGTAGATGAAGGCACTTTGATGTGAGTCATGTCGCTATCATGTTCATGAGCTATTGTCTTACTTGAGTTATCTCTATATCCTACATTTCTTATGGAATTCAATGATCATTCATTTAGACCACATGTGATCATCCCTTCTTTCCCTATCCAGTTAGAGGGAAAAACTGTGTGTGTTGAAATAGAAGTGGTCGATGCGCCTCTTGATTATAATTTACTCTTAGAAAGAAGATGGATGTATGTAATGAAAACCATAGTTTCCATGTTTTTTCGAGTGTTATGTTTCCCTCATGAAGGGAGGCTTGTCACTATTAATCAATTGTCAGTCGCTCATGCAGATCTTGCAGTGTCACCGATCTCTTTGGTTCCTTTGATTGAAAATTCACAATGGGCACCTACGAATTGGGATGTTTGGATGTATCCTTCTGTGATGGGTAATTTTTATTTTTTGGCACAATTGTCAGATGTTAATGTTGTTCTGAATATTCCTGAAAAGTCTACTCTAAAGGATAATATCTTTCAAGTTGTATTTTTTCGAACTTATTTCTTTGAATATCTGTGGACTCTGCCTCCCCCGTCGACTTCAGGGGATAGACTGGAATGTAACAAAATGGAAATTCCATTGTTTGCAATGGATATAGCTTATCAAACCATTCAATGAGATACTATAGATGAAGATCCATCTCCTATCTTGATAAAGGAAGTGGATCCCATTTTAGATCATGTATGGGATCTTAATTCTTCCAACTCTCATGATTTCTTGGACATCATCCTCCCTTCGGACAAGGTGATCCTAGAAGCGATGACAAGTCCTGAATGACCTTGGGAAGACTTACACCATAGGTCTTATTTCCTTCCTAAGATGATTCATGTGGATAAAGACGATTTCTGATCGACCGTGATTGGAGATGTTGATCGTCCATTGAACCCTTTGGAAACTTATGGCATATATGTTGAAGGGAACATGGAAAATATTTCAGAGACTATCTCAATCGATATCTCCAAGACCCCTAATGTCCCATAATTTTTTTTATTGGTGTGGCCTGTTCTCTAGAAGAAATTAATTCTTATATGACCCTTTTTAAAGAGTTACACAACATGTTCTCTTGGTCTTATGAGAAAATGTTGGGAATAGATCCTCGAATTGTTCAACACGAGATTTGAACTTATGTGAATGTTAAACTGGTCCGATAAAAGTTGTGACCAGTGAACCTTAGGAAAGAAACAATGATTAATAAACAGGGTATCATTCTGGTTGACAAGAAACATGGTACCATTCGAGTCTGCATGGATTTCCAATATTTAAATAAATCTTGTCCTAAATATAACTTCCCCACACCATTTATCGATCAAATCCTCAACAAATGTGTAGGAAGTGAAATTTTCTCTTTCATGGATGGTTTATATGGTTATAAGAAGATACAAATCTGACCCAAGGACCAACATAAGATTTCTTTTATTTGTCCTTGGGGAACCTTTGCATAAAAGAAAATTCCTTTTTGCATAAAAAATGCTAGAGCTACTTTTCAGCAAGCCATGATGTTTTCTTTCCATGATCTCAAACACATAGTGGAGGCTTATCTAGATGATCTTACAACTCATTATTTCAAGCGAGTGAAACATCTATTACACCTCTGCCTTGTCTTTGAAAGGTGTCAGTATTATCAAATTCATTTGAATATTCATAAGTTCATTTTTTGCGTGTTATTTTAGGAAGATGATAAGCTAAAGGAGCACTTCATCTATTATTTGAGTCGTGGCTTGGTTGGTCCTGAACTAAAGTATTGACATGTTGAGAAGTTGGCATTATCATCCTTCCATGTTGTTTAGAATATTTGACATTACATTCTACTGTGCAAGATGTCCGTCGTCACTGATGTTAATCCTTTTCAACATGTTTTGACTTGACGAATATTCAGAGTGAAGTACAACAAGTGGATTGTCATGCTTCTAGAGTTTGTTTTGGATTTTTCTTCTACCAAATACAATAAGTCCTTAGTCTTCGCTAAAATTATATCGAATTTTCCAGTAGAGAAGTAGGATGATGAAATTATTAACTCATTTCCAGACGAGCATTTATTCCTCATCTCTTCGTTTGATCCTTGGTACGGAGATATTATTATATATCTCCAGACTCTAAAGTTTCCTTCACATTTTTCATGAAATGATTGACAACAGATTCACCACTTGGTGAAGAACTATCTCATTATTGGTTAAACTTAGTATCATCAAGGGGTAGATTCAATTCTCCATCGTTTTCTCACTCATGAGGAACATGAGTTGGTTTTGAATGATTTCCATAGTTGATCATGTGGGAGTCATTTGTTTGGGTTGGAAACCACCCAAAATATTTTGTGCACTGGATATTTTTTGCTAATGATCTTTAAATATTACGTTGAAGCAATCAAGAAGTGTCACCCTTTCCCAAAAATTTCTAAAAATATGTGCACACATCTTGCTCCCATGTTTCCCATCATTACTATCGATCCCTTAACCAAGTGGGGGGTTAATTTTATTGCATGTCACCTAGTTTTGGCTAGGGGGAATTAGTATATCATAGTAGTCGTAGGCAATTTTATGAAGTGGGAAGAGGCGGTGTAGACGTTTTCTAATGATTATGAGAACACAATGCTTTTCGTGTTTAACCAGGTTATATCTAGGTTCAGGGTTCCAAATGATATGGTCACTGACCATGCTAGTGACTTTCAAAATTGCATGATGTTAGAGTTAGCATCAAAACTAGGTTTTAGGTAGGATCATTCATCTTCCTACTATCCTCAGGTGAATGGTTAGGTTGAAGCTATTAAAAAATCCCTGAAAACAGTTTTACGAAGAATTGTCAAAGCAAGCAAATCAAATTGGAATTTGATGTTATATCCGACATTGTGGGCGTACCAAACCTTAGTCAAAACTGAAAAAGGATTCTCACTTTTTCAACTCGTTCATTGGGTAGAATAATTTTTTCCTATTGAATGCGAAATCCATTTGCTTAAGATTTCTATAGAGCTCCTTCCTGACACAAATGAACTGGAAGAGTGTCTTGTTTACTTAGAACATATTGATGAGCAACTTCGAGATGTTGTTATAGAAAATGAGGAACATAAGAAGCATGTCAAGGATAATTACAATAAATTGGTGCACCTTAGAGTCTTATCTGAAGGGGACCTCATGTTGGTCTATGACCAGGACAAATCCGCCTTGTGGGTAGGTAAGTTTAATCCATTATGGCATGGCCCATTAGTAGTGAGATGTGCCCTGCGAAAAGGATCCTATGAGATAGAATATTTTGAAGGGAATGCGCTTCTGAAGCCCAAAAATGGGCTCTACCTTAGAAGTATTATTCTTAAGTCATCATGCCTAGGCGTTCTTATTGTAAATTTTGTACATTGTTGTATTTAGTGGTATAATAGATCTATTTTTTGTGTTATGAGTGCTTATGGTGCTTCTTATTGGTTGGCATATGTCATAGGATTCTTCGACGTTCATAGAGTTCACCGATGGTGCCAACCGTCACACTTAGAACTTGGCTTCTACCACTTGGGTGATTTATTCGCCCACGAGTCAATTGGTTTCTTTGGAAGGTGCTTGTCTTGATCCTTCCACCAATAATGTGGTTTAATATAGAGTTGTTATTGAATTGCTTCATGATTCCATTGCACATCACATTCGGTCCTTGGAAGTTTCTTTAAATGCTCAGTTGGTAGTATCCCAGCTGAACGATGAGTATCATGTTCTCATACCTATGCTATGTCATCAGTTCCTTCAGATACATTTTTTGGAGCATTTTTTTTATCATATTACTTATGTTCATGTTCCAAGAATGTCTAATTATTTAAGTGATGCATTTTCTAACTACATGTTAAATTTTCATTTATATCATTCACGATGAAACAAAAGCACGAAAAATTATATTTGTATATAATCAAATCATATGCACATTATCACTAAGACAAAAATATCATATATATATCGTTATCATAGTTCATCAAGTACAAAAGTGGATCATATTCCAAAAAAGGCTTTTAGCCTCGATTTTCCTCTATTGGGACCGATAATACAAAAATATACATGATCTCTAAATCATAGTCCTAAGGGCCCTGGCCTTCCCTCAACATGTCTCTCATAAAAAAAAATGACATTGGATAGACACCGAAAGAGCCACACCCAAGCCCATGGTACTCCAACTACATGTCCTTGCATATGCTCCAACAAATCTTCAACATGTACCATTGGCACCAAGTGCACCAATCTCTCCATATTCCTCTGGACATTATCTAACACTCGATCAAAATATCCACATGGTTGGCCATCAAAACCATGTTGTACATGCTAAGGAAACCCATTAGGTCACCTCACTCCCACATATGTATGATCAGACAATCATATTATTATCTTGATCCACACAAAAAAAATTGTTTTTTTTTTAATCATAAAAATATAAAATGATATAAGTTTAAAAGAAAAAATATTTTACCGGTATCTCCATAGGAACTTCTAGGAGGAATAGTCATATTTGGGTTGTTGCGATATTTTATACATACATAAGTATAATCCTCTATCGCAACCACTTAACGCTCCCACCAAGTGAAAAATGCATCATCCCAGGGATCACCTAGATGTCCTCCTCCTTTCCTGGGAAGTATCTAGGTCCACCGGTCCATCGCTCTATATCTCACATAATGTGGATGGATGTTCACTATTGGACTCATCATGGGTACTCTTAAATAAAAATGAGTACAAGAGGCTTTCAAAGTTGAATTTCATCATTTTTCCCTGCTTACATCCTGTCAACTGGGCCTTCATGCATGTCAGAAGTGTGGTACTCCAATCATATAGTACAGGTATCAAGTATTCTCTTGAATAATACATCATATTCCTTGAATATTGATGTAGTGAGGTAGATCCTCCAATTCAAGAAATCATCAACATAATGATTTTTAGACCAAGATTCTCTATTTGCCTTATTGAGAGTTGACTCCCAACCTTCTCTGTCTTGACTGAGTAATATAAAGAAAAGTATTCATTGATTCTTAAACAAATGGATCCTTTTCCCTTCAAGTTCACCACATCTCCTCGATGAGGAATTCTGATAAGGAAATATATATCCTTTGTCTTTATTCTTAGCGATTCCCCCCTGATCATAAAAGCATATGCTTCAAGTTCCCAATAGTCAATCAGAGTTTCAAGCAATCTTCGTTGTGCCCTAATCCCATTGCAATGAAATAATTTGTAAAGTATGCATCGTCATATGGCTTGTTGAGCTTCCAGGTCATCCATGAACTCATTATCAACTTCTTCATGTCTCTCTCTCTCCATTCTATCACTATCTCGCAAACATCAAACATTTTTGAATTAAATCCATGAATTTTTGGTTTTGCGCAGATGTATGCAACTGTCATTTATGACAATAGAATTTGTATGTAGTCTATGTTCCATGTTGAATAAGGTCACATACATCTTTGAGCAATATTTAAAAAACATTTCTCCATTAAAAAAATAATCAAAATGAAAAATTTATGGATGAAATTGAAGAGGAGAAAGTTATCTCTTACTTGGTCCAAGCGGTACTGAATATCGAGCTCTATGCACTATGTACCAATCCTAAGAGGTTTTAAGGGTAAAAAGGGCTCCCAATACTCTCCAAATGGTAAAAAGTAAAATGATATGGTAAAAATGAGTTTTTCACCTATTTTAACCCATTTTCCCACCTTTTTGTATAATAAATTACCCCCTTTTAACATTTTGACACTATTTAGACTAATGTAAGTACCGTGGATATGTTTTCTTGTGCAATTATCCTTGAGAGATATATTTTCCACAAATTTTGTTATGTTTGATGATGTTTTTTGACTTCTTCGGCATGTATCATAATCTTTACCAACATAGTAGGTTTTGTTCCACTTGTATTATAAATTTATCCGTATCAATCACATACTTTCCTTAGGTTCAACCCCATTCGTTGTGGTATTTTACCTTCAATATGCTCTAAAGGTGTCACTTACAGATGGTAGAGATTACCTCTTCATGGTTTCCCTACTTAGATCCTCACCAACTATTTTGGCACCCATGTCGCGATTTTTCTATAGGCTCAGAAGCCCTATCTAGTTCCTCCATGACTTTATGTTGAAGCTTTATATCTTCTTCTCATTTATTGCTAGAAATTTACCCACAAGGATTCCAAAAATTTGTTGTGTTCATAAGTATTTTCATTGTATATTGATCACTTGCAATTTTCGGGCCTAATTTTGGCTTCATCTTGCTATGATATAGCCAATTGTATATGCATTATCATAAAGTTATCATACGTGCAATACTATCCTTTGTGAATTGACACTTGTGTCCCTGGAGTAAAATACCCCCCGAGTGTCCATATCTTGCACATTCTTTCCTTGCATTGAGCATAGGTATGTTACTTGTTCTTGGAACTATTTTTCCTTCCAGCAACACTCATTTCCTCCACTGTGTCATATCATTATTTTATTCTTTTTCAGGATTTATAATATGAAAAAGAAAAAAAATATCAAAAAACAAAAAATGAAGGATGGGGATGAGTCTAAATATTTTTTATATGGTATCTACTTGTGTCACCCTTGAACATAACACAATCTTATGAGTCTTCACCTCATTATTGGGTTTAGTGTGGCTTTGGGAGGCCTTTTTTCTCATTTTTGAGCATAATCCATGTGGTTGACCATCACAACCATGTCATCCATGCAAATGAAACCCGTTAGGTCACCTTGGTCCCACATATGTATGATTAGACAATCATATTATTATCTTGATCCACACAAAAACATTTTCTTTTTATCTAATCATAAAAATATAAAAATGGTATCAGTTTAAAAGAAAAAATATTTTACCGGTATCTCCATAGGCACTGCTAGGAGGAATAGGCATATTTTGGTTGTTGCGATATTAAAGCCCTACATAAGGATAATCCTCTATCGCAACCACTTGGCACTCCCACCAAGTGAAAAATGCATCATCCCAGGGATCACCTAGATGTCCTCCTCCTTATAGAGACCATACTAAATTAAATCCAAAATTTAATACAATTAACATATATTTCCCTTCACATACACAAATTATTCATTCACATCCTACAAGCATAAATATTCTGCAGAAATTCAAATCTATCTACAACATGAAAATAACTTAACAGAATAAAATTTAATTTACCTCTTCTTGATGCTAATTTCTCCGTTGACCCAGTTGTCCAACCTGCTGCTTTGCTGTTGCCTGATGCATTGAACAACTCTGTCCAAACCGACTAACCTCCTAGCCAGCTAGGAGCAGCCTGTCCAGCTCCCTAGCTCCAGGAAACTGAAAGGAATCCTGGCCCCCATGCCCAAAACCCCCAGCAACCTGGTGCCCCCTGCAATGATTCTCAAAAACCCCAAAATCAAACTCCCAACACCAGAAAAATAAGCCAGCTAGACATACAGTCTTCTCCCCCTCCAATAATTCCTCCTCCTCCAAGAAAAATAATCCCCTTGTTCCCGTCAGACTCTTCCCCATCATATCTTCCCCTTTCACCGACTCTCTTCCCCCTCATTAATTTCCTTATCCCTCCTTTATTACCTTATCCCTTTATTTATTATCTTATCCCCATATTTATTATCTTATGTTAAGCCCTAATATTAGCTCATTACCCCTTAATTGGGGCATATTATATTAGTAATGTTATTTTATTTATGTCAGCTTTAGGCCATTAGTTGTAATTATACCTCCTAGTCTCCTATATATACCAAGGAGACATTTTCATTTTGAATCATCTTGGACTTGAACATTTAAGTGGGGTAAAAGGAGGTTTCCCCCTCGAAGAGGCTTATTATCTGAAATTATCTCTTTTTAAAGGCGTTGAGTACTTTTCCTGAGGTTTTTCTATGCTATATTGATGTTTGGTTCTTAACATATGGTATTAGAGATCAAGTTCTTGGGGTTTCGCTACTACATCTGAGACACCATGGAATTTTCACTATAACTTTTTTTCTACAATGTTTCAGAAGGAACGGCTTGGAGTATATTTATTAGACAGATCAAGGTACGTTGGGTTAAAAATTCATCTCCTGAGGCCTTATAATTTCTGAAATATAGCCTGTACAAGACAGGGTTCTGGAATCATCCTGAAATGAGTCATTGCGAAATTTTCGCCATAAAAATTTTTCTGTAACATTTCAAACCCTGAACTCCAGAGGCCATTTACATACATTATTAAGGTATCTATGGTAAAAATTTCAGATTCTTGGTCATCTTAAAGTTTTATATACACCTTGTGTAAGATAGGGTATCTGACTAGTCCTATTGACTAGTCTCATGAAGGTGTTCTAGGTAAAACAATCATAACTTCTTTCTAGAGTATCCAAATTGAGTGGGACTAGTTTCATTAGATCATGGATAGTCTGTAGTAGTTTGGGTGTGAGTTTCAAAATTTGATATCAATTATTTTGTGCGGGGCATGCTATACAAGTGAGATCTTCTGGAAAGGCCAAAAATCAACAAGTTGTGAGGAAGTTACCGTAAATTCCACTTGGCACATCCAATTTTGATCAGACATGTGGCATTACAGAGAAGAAATATCATAGAACTACCTAAAAGAAAGTTTCATACCCAGACGGTCCGAAACTTGGGAGATATAACAGAATAAATATTGTCTAGCAGAACCGCCTCAAAATCAAGATTCAAAAGTGATACTTGGCCAACATGCCACCAAAAAAGGGACCTTCTACACCAAATAAGCCTCCAGAAAATCCTAATTGGAC
>ML779739.1:719243-736166 GCA_009831015.1 Picea engelmannii | reverse complement strand
TTATTTTATTTATGTCGGCTTTAGGCCATTAGTTGTACTTATACCTCCTAGTCTCCTATATATACCAAGGAGACATTTTCATTTTGAATCATCTTGGACTTGAACATTTAAGTGGGGTAAAAGGAGGTTGCCCCCTCGAAGAGGTTTATCATCTGAAATTGTCTCTTTTTCAAGGCGTTGAGTACTTTTCCTGAGGTTTTTCTATGCTATATTGATGTTTGGTTCTTAACATCTTATCCCCTCCATTAATGTTTCTTATCCCCTTATTTAATGTTTCTCCCCCCCCACCCGTATACGTAAGTCTTTAATAAATTAAATTAGTAACCCCTTTAATTCTTTACTCCCATAATTAATGAGTCAATTAATAATTAATTAATCATTGACAGATATGAACAAGTAATTAATAATAATTAATTAGTTAATATTATTTAAGAAATAATTATTGTTTAGCTAACATTTTAGGATAGTCAGATTATCAAATTAATTATAATTAATAATCATATACATCTATTTAAGCAGGGTCGTTACATACACCCACCCTTCAGGAAACTTCATCCCGAAGTTAAGGTATCTCATGGTACAAAGGAAAAGAAACATGGTTCACACATTAATAACAATTAACCGACATTATTAGTAAGTAAGTCAAGAAAACCTATACATACTAGTGTGCATGTACAAGAAATGCAAGTGTAGCTAGTACATCCAAGTCTCGTGCATGTACTAATAATCAATAACTATCTCCCTTTATTAATTTATGTATGCATCTAATCCAATCAACAAGGATAGTCTTTTATAAAATAAAAGACAACAAACCAATCAATTGTTTGAGAAATCCTTTAATTACAATTATCCGATTCAACAATTTTATTTAGACAACTATGGTTTAGTTACATAATTATGAATATTCATATATACACATTTTCTTTTTAGAAGGGAAAACATTAAATTTCACCATCAAACAAATCTCCATACTTTCTCAACTATCTCTACTCATCCTTCCTCCCTAAATTACTTCCATCTCCATTCCTATCCTTCCATTGCTGGACTATCTTGGAGCGTCAACTATATTGACCTAACTCCAAATAGAACCCATAAGTGGAAGTGTCACTATCTCGACCAAGCTTCCCCAACAGGCAACTGACCGTCATCATCACATGTCTTGGGGAGTGTGAGCTAACACCGTCCTCCCATGACTTCAGGTTTCAGAGGATACACGGTGGGAAATGCCTCCACCCCTCCTAATCATAACTAGTGTCCACACCCTACAATAGAATATACAGTGGCACCATGTTGCTGGGAGTTTTGTCATTGTTTATTCGGTTTTGGGCAGTCTCCACACCTAAAATCCTACACTTGTCCACATATCATAGCAATGCATCCAAACCAATATAACTTCACATACAATATTCGTATCATATTGTTTCTCAGCTAGTGGTCATGATATCCACTTTCATCATCATTACGTTGGCTATTTCATAGCCATAACCTGCAGATTAGTCTGTAACACAAACTCATACATTTCTATGCATTATCATCATGTAATTGCATACACTCATCATTTCTATTTGGTATCCTTGTACCAACAACTTAACATCAAAGTTTTCTAGTTAGAAATAGATCTCATAATATCCCATAATTTAATTTCGACACCCATTCATATGATTATCATTTACCAAAATAGATTGCGTCATATCCAACATTATTCTAATAGCATTTAAACATTCATTAAATTCACATTCTCACAATATGTCGCATCATATACATCATCATCAATAACATTTAAACATTCGTAAAGTTTACATTGACATAGTAGATCGCATTACATACATCATCATTAATAACATTTAAACATTCATAAAACTTACATTCACATAACAGATCGCATTATATACATCATCATCAATAACATTTAAACATTCATAAAAGTTCATACATTTTAAAGTTTAAGTGTATCACTTAATAGTTTCACTGTGACTAGAAAATAAAGTATATAGGCCTCAGGTAATCCTGGTTGTCTAAGTCAAAAGGTGGTGTTACACACACCCCACCATCAAGAAACATATTCTCGAGGTGGTAAAAAAAGTGAGGGATAGTCTCATCGTGATGCCTCGACATCTTCCCAAGTAGCAGATCCTGGACTATACTTGTCCCATTGGACCTTAACTTGGTCTACTAGACGGTTCCTAAGCTATCAAACTCTACGGTCCAATATGTGTAACAGTTCTACTGTGAGGGTTCCCATGTCCGATACCTGCAATTACTTCCAATTTAGTTTATGGGATTCATTAGTAACATAATGATGTAAAACAGATACATGAAATACATTATGAGTTTTATGCAAGTGGGGTGGCAGTACAAGACGATAGGCAACGGGTCCAATTTTCTCTTGGATTCTGAACAGTCCTATAAATCAAGGTGAAAACTTTGTCCCTTCCCGAACTGTATGGTACTCTTATTAGGCCTGATATGAATGAAAACCTGGTCTCCCACCTCATAACTTCGGTCGGTCCTGTGTGCATCCGCATAAATTTTCTGCCTATCCCGTGCTTCCTTTAGTCTCTGCCTAATTTGAATCACCTATTCCTCCATCTCTTGAATCAATTATGGCCCAACTATTACTCGGTCTTCTAGTCTATCCCAACTCAATGGCATTCTGCATGGCCTTCCATACAGAGCTTCGTAGGGTGGCATTCTGATGGAGCTATGAAAACTGTTATTGTAGGTAAAGTCTACCAAAGGTAGGTACTTCTTCCACTGGGTTTGATTATCCATGACATACATCCTAAACATGTATTCCATGACTTGATTTACTCTCTTAGTTTGCCCATCTATTTCAGGATGATAAGCTATGCTTAAGTTCAACTAAGTGCCCAATGCTGACTGTAAACTTGTCCAAAACCTAGAAGTGAATCTAGAGTCCCTATCTGAAATGATCTTCTTAGGTATCCCATGCAAACGGATAACCTCACTTACAAACACACGGGTCACATCAGTGACATCGTAAGTATCTTTAACCAGAATAAAATGAGCACTCTTGGTTAACTTATCTACTATCACAAGAATGGCATTGTGTCTATGAGATGTGAGTGGCAACCGCACAACAAAATCCATAGAAATGACTTCCCATTTGGACATAGGAACATCATGTGGTTATAGGAGGCCTGTCGGGTGATGGTGGTCGACTTTCAATTGTTGACACTCTAGGCACTTGGCGATGAAATGGACTACATCATGCTTCATGCCTACCTAGAAGAAGAGCTTCCTCATGTCTGCATACATCTTCTTCACACCTGGATGTGCACAATAAAGTTCTCTATGGGCTTCCTTTAGTATGATGCTTCGAATATCCCCATTTTCAGGGATGTACATCCTTCCTTGATATCTCAATAGTCCGTCTGCTTCCAGACTATATCCTTCATACTTTGGATCAAACTGCCTCCCACTCTGGAGGTTTGAAATAACCTTTAAATACCAATTGTCTCCTTGGAGTTGTGTCAACACAAGTTCCCTCAGATTGACTTTTAAAGGTATCAAGGAGAAGATACATGGTCTCCTACTCAAGGCATCTGCGACCACATTTTCCTTTCCCTTGCTGTATGAAATACCAAAATCGTACTCACTCATAAACTCACTCCATCGTCTTTGCCTGGCATTCAGATCCCTTTGAGTGAAGAGATGTTTTAAACTTTGATGGTCCATTTTGAGCTCAAAGTTTCACCCAACAAGATAGTGCCTCCAAAGTTTCAGAGCTACCATTACAGCTGCCAACTCTAAATCATGAGTCGCGTATAGCTCTTCGCATTTCTTCAACTTCCTTGATGCATAAGCTATCACTCCTCCATCCTACATTAGCACATCCCCCAACCCTTGCTTCGAGGCATCCGTGCAGACTGTGAAGTCCTTTTTCATATCCGACACTCGTAGAATTGGTGCACTAGTTAGTAACCTCTTAAGCTCAATGAATGCACTATCACATTCTTCTATCCATTCATACCTGACCCCCTTGCGTTGCAAAGTGGTGATGGGTTTCTCTATTTTGGAGAATCCTTCCACAAATATCCTATAATAACCTGCTAGCCCCATGAAGCTTCTCACCTCATGGGAATTTTTCGGCACTGGCCACTCCATAATGGCCTTTACCTTTTCTAGGTCCACAGAGATTCCTTCGCCGAAAATGATATGACATAAATAATGAATTTCTTTCTGGAAGAAGGAACACTTTGACAACTTCCCATACAATTTGTTCTCCCTAAGGCAGGACAACACTACTCGTAAGTGTTCCTCGTGTTCTCTTTCGTTCTTGGAATAGATGAGGATGTCATCTAGGAAGACTTGTACAAAACGATCTAAGTACTTCCAGGATACGCCATTCATGAGGCTCATGAATACTGTTGGCGCATTGGTCAATCCGAAAGGTACTACGACAAACTCATAATGTCCAAACCGATTTCGAAAGGCGGTTTTTGGGATATCGCCTTCCTTAATCCTCAGTTGATGATGCCTGATCGCAAATCGATCTTTGAGAATACCGCTGCTCCTTTCATTTGATCAAAGAGGTCATCTATTCGTGGCATCGGGTACCTATTTTTCACTGTAGCATGGTTCAAGTCCCTGTAGTCTATACACAGTCGTAAGGATCCATCCTTCTTCTTTACAAAAATTACTGGTGCACCCCAAGGTGAAACACTGGGCCTTATTAGCCCTAAGTCCAGTAACTCTTTCAACTGCATTTGCAACTCACAAAGTTCTGGCACTGTCATTTGATACGGATTTTTGGAAATTGGTTCTGCACCAGGTTTTATCTCAATAGTAAAATCAAGCTCCCCCTCAGGAGGTAACCCTGGTAACTCGTTCGAAAAAACATCCTTAAATTTTGACAATACCGAGTACTGATCCAATGAGGGTCCCTTCCTTTCGTTCACTGCTTCCACTAGATATATCCGACACCCTTGCCTCAAGCATCGCTTAACTTTCATAGTTGAGATAAAGCGTAGTGACACCTTTCTCCGTACACCCTAGATCTCTATTGGTCTTCCCTCATCGTCGACACAAAGCACCCTCTTTGCGAAACAATCTACCAAGGCTCGGTGAAATGCTAAACAATCCATTCCAATGATTAGGTCATATGCCCCAAGAGTAGTGACGTATACCTTCAACCTTGTAGTACACACTCCCAGATCTACTATACAATTATCAACACTAGGTCCTACTGCTTGTTTTTCCCCCGAAGCCATCTCGACTTGTTTAAAGTCATTGTGCTCGTAGGATGACAACCCACTCTTTTCTAATGCAGATGGTGAAATGAAACTATTTGTAGCACCAGAATCAAATAAAATATTAACGTTTATTTGATTTAGCATACATGAAGACTCCACCACTGTAGATTGATGTTCGGCCTGGCGATTATTAACCACTGTGTAAATTTGGTGGCTGCTACATGCTCTTCCCATCAGGGCCTTCCCTTCTCTATGTGTGAATCCTGATTGTAACTTTGGGCAGTCACGTTGGTAATGGGGTCCTCCGCACCCCCAACAGGTAACACAAGATTGAACCTACGCACTGTTATGTGACTGTCTCTGAAATGAGTTCCTTCCCCTGGAACCCCTACCCCTACCAGCTATTCCCTGAGATGGTCGTGGACCTATCTGCGTTGTTGGTGAAGAACGAGATGTTGCACTCGCTGCCATTGAAATCCCTTTGGTTACTGTCCTTGGTGCAACTCTATTACCATATGGAGGTGGCCTTGAGCTCCCTCCCCTGGGAAATGTCCTAGGGGCCTTCCTGACGAATCTAGGACAATGCGAAAAGGTCAACCTCATACCTCCATTCAAGTTCATGTGTTCTTCTGTGTAACGTGCATTTTCCACTGCTTCTGCTACTAAAGACGGTTTCCACATCCACACCATAGCTATGATCTTAGGGTTTAGCCCATAGATGAAGCATTCTGCCTGTCGTTGTTCATTATCCATATACAAAACATATTTGACCAATTCCATAAATCTGATCTCATACTCTTCTATAGTTCTGTTTCCCTGTACTAAGCCATGAAATGCCCCTACCTGTTGTTCCTCATAATAATCTGGCAGATATTTTCTTCGGAACCTCTCCTCGAAAAGTTCCCAAGATACTGTGTCCGGGGTAAGATGCAGTTGTCTTTCCAGCTTACCCCACTAGTTCAAGGCACTGTCTCTTAACTAAAAAATTGCGATCTTTTCCTTTGAGTTGGATGCATAGTCCCTTAAGGAAAAACACCTTGTCATGCCTTCCAACCATGCTTCCATGCGTTCACTGGCGTGACCCCCGACAAACTCCGAAAGTTTGATCTTCTGCAATTCTCGAGTGATGTCTTCAGGTGGAGGTCTTCCCCCTGAATCCCTTAACACTTTTGGATTACCTGTTCCAGATGGTGGGGGTTCCACTTCGGTCCCTGCTGGTTGTCGCCCCTTGAAAGTCTCATTTATGGCCTCCAACGAGCGTAGTATGAGAGCTAGTTCGGGCGATGGTGGTGGTGGCACTGGTGATGCCTGCGACGATGCTCCCCTGCCTCGATTCCCTCGAGTCCTTACCATCCTGTATGCTTTAACCTGCATCAACCAAAGTTGTCAGGGTGAGTTCAAGGACATTTCAAATTGGTGCTACTTCAAACTAGAAACAGGGTTAGGCGTAAGTTTTTCTTTACTTGTCTGTAAACATACATTACTCTCTTTAGGGGATTGGCTAGGTTAGGGTTAAAGCATCTAAGCTTGATTTCTTCCCCTAAGAAAACTATTGACTCCCTTTCCCGGTAGCTATGCTAGCCTTGCGCCATACTCGCCAATTCCTCTAGCTTATGTTTCTAGTGTGTATGTCGCCTCCTTCCCGCTTGTCCTAGTCTAAGTCCTTTAAACTTTTCTCTTATAACTAAATATCCTCCGATGCTTAACTCGTGAACCTTCCTTGGCGCATTGTACATATGCGTTGAATTGCGTGTCTCGGTGGCTGCAAGTGTGAGTCTTTAAGGATTGTAGAGTGGATTTCAAGCATTGGAGCTTAGCACTTGACTTTGACTGGTGGAATGGAATGAAAGGGCTCGATGATTTGCTCGATGAATTGTGTGTAAGGTCTCGTGAGCATGACGCTTGGATAATCAGAGTTTATACTTCAGAATACACTCTTTTACCATTAATCTATTTAAGTATAAGAATTTATTTGTAAAGACTCATGAGGGCGCGTTGGCATTAGTGCTCTTCTTAAGGCGCTTCGCTTGGTGGGGGGTCTTGGGTTCAAAACCCATGGACCTCTGAAATTTATACTTAACCCTATATTATTAAATTTAAAACTCATATATCACTAATCTTTTACTTTACTTTAATTTATATCTATATTTAATCTTATCTTTTTATTTAATTAAATTAAAGTAATTAAATTATTTACTTACCTTAAATTAAATTATTAAGTAATGAGTTTTAATTTAATTTAAATAATTTAAATTTACACAAGCGTATTAATACTTTTAAATAAATTAATAAAACTAAAATTAATATTACAAAAAAAATAATAATATAATTATTCAAAAAAAAGTCTTACTTTCAGTTCAACGAGAGTTTAATGTGCTTTGAGGCATTCGTTGGAAGCCTTTAAGGTCATGCTTTTGGCATGAGTCCCACGTGCCCAGCCTCCAGCTCTCAGTACCAAAAACCTAAGCTATTCCTTAACCCTAACGCTCCTTCACTTCTGCCTCTTTCCTCTGCCACCTCTCCACTCCGCTCTTGGTGCTGGTACTGGTCTGGTCTGTTCGTGGCTTTGTGCTATGTGTTGGTGTAGGTGCGAGAAGGGGCCAAGAGTTCGAGTCAAGGGTTTAAAAGTATGACGACAGGTGCTTGGCTGTTTTTTTTTTTTTTATACTAAAAACAAAATTGTTTCTTGTGTGTGCAGCATGCTCCTGGGTCGTGGCTGGGTGCTAGTGCGTTGGATGGCTTTGACTGTTGTGTACCCTTTTTGGGTCCTCTTTGTGAGCTTCTCGTCCAACTCATTCTTCCTGGGAATTGGCTTGGTGCTTCACGCTTGTGCGCTTGGTCTCAGCTGACTTGTGTTCTGTTACATGTGCTTCGCTTGGTGCATATTCTCATGAGCTTGGCGATGTGTAGTGCGTGACCTTTGGCTTCTTATGGGCTTCCTCCATGGAACATTTTGTGAGGGTGCTACTGTGATTCTTGATTATGTATTCTTGGCACATGGTTTGAGCATCGACTTGCGTTGCCTATGGTTTCTAACCCGTGTTGTGTATGGTAGGTGTGCAGGTTCAGTGACTGTGGATTTGGAGTTTGTGTCGGTGCAGCACAAGGACCAGCGCCCTCATGGCTCCTCTTCCATGGCTTAGCGCACATATATTCCACCCGTGGAATCTTGCCAACTCTCCTCTCGACACCTAGTGTGGGCGTTGTTGATAGTTTATTTGATAACTTCGGCTCAGGGATTGATGCTCTCGGTTGACTATGGTGTAAGGTGGCATGCCGTGGATGAATTGAAAGTGGGGGATGATGATTCGGTGATGGTGGCTCTTGGTCTCTGGTGCTGACACTGCTTGGGCTTTGATGCATTAGCTATTGTTTTGTGAGTTAGCACTGAGCTCTGTGTGGTTTGTGACTGTTTTTGTTTTTTTTATATATGCGTTTATTGAAATTTATTCCAGCAAACAATCTCGCTATGCCATGGTTGCATGAAAGTCTACCCAATCGACCAATTTCCGAAGGTCGACTACAGGGCGATTGTTTTTTTTTTATGAACTATATTTCAATAAACACATAAATTCAGTTATACCCCACCCATAAAATCTATTCTTACAAGCTCCTGTGCCCACTGTTGATATGCTCTATTTCAAATTAGTAATCGGGATCCTCCTCTCAGATAAGAGATAGCATAGTGCTAATACAACGCCTCTCTCGGGTTCCTCCTCCCTATTGATTGGCACTTGGTCACTTTTGCGGGGGTAGGACGTACTACCCAAGCAAAGTCTCGGCATGGGAGCTCTGGAAATTTACTGCCAATGCAGTGCACAAGCATCCATTACGTTTCCTTGCCTTCTCAAGGCCTGTTCTTTGCCCATTAATTTTATAATTTATTTATTTCAATTTCTATATATATGTATATTTCTATATATATATATTTTATTTTATTTTACTCCATTCTTTTATTTTATTTTATTTTACTAATTTATGTTTACACACATCTGATAGGAAAGGCGCATGCAACCTTACTCATTTTTGCCCAGGTCTTGCTGTTAGTGCAATGGGTAGCCTGCCTTGTGGGCTTCTCCATGGTGCCTTAGCGCTTGGTATTCGGTGCTAGGCTTTGGTTCTTAGCTCGAAGCTTGTGTTATGTGGTAGGTTTTTGGCTCTATACATGAAGTATCTCTCGGTGTTGAGCTCAGACTTGGAGATCAACCCTTGCATAATCGTAGATTGGCCTTCGAGTCAATACATTTTTTTTTCTTTAATTAATTTTTCTTTATTTATTTTTAATTTTATTTATTTATTTATTTTTTATTTCACTTGAAATGTTTATCTATAAACCTGTTTAGAAATTCCTGCAGACTATATATATATATATATATATATATATATATATATATATATTCCTTTACATAGGTTTGTTTATTCAAAACAAGTGTTTAAATTTATTTAATACTTCAATTAGTATATTATTATGCCTTTTACATTTTTAAAGTGCAATAGATCTGTCTTAAAAAAAATTGCGTTTGACTTGCAGGTTAGGTGGAGCTGGAGCTTGGCCCTCGGGCCCAAATTTACATTTACACTTACATTTATATTATTTAGGGATTGTTTAGGATTTCAGGGCAAAGGGTTTCAATATATCCAATTAGGGGTTATTTAAAATTTTGGGTTAGTGTTGAACAATTCCTTATTCTAAACTTTCCTTCTTACAAGCGGGTAGGTGGGTAGGTCCTTAAGGCTCCAGTACTTCAAACTGAAGCTCTGATACCATGTGTAGATACCATACTAAATTAAATCCAAAATTTAATACAATTAACATATATTTCCCTTCACATACGTAAATTATTCATTCACATCCTACAACCATAAATATTCTGTAGAAATTCAAATCTATCTACAGCATGAAAATAACTTAACAAAATAAAATTTAATTTACCTCTTCCTGATGCTAATTTCTCCCTTAACCTGGTTGTCCAGCCTACTGCTTTGCTGCTTCCTGATGCACTGACCAACTCTGTCCAAATCGACTAACCTCCCATCCAGCTAGGAGTAGCCTGTCCAACTCCCTAGCTCTAGGAAACCGAAAGGAATCCTGGCCCTCGTGCCCAAAACCCCCAGCAACCCGGTGCCCCCTGCAATGATTCTCAAAAACCCCAAAATCAAACTCCCAACACTAGAAAAATAAGCCAGCCAGACATACAGTCTTCTCCCCCTCCAATAATTCCTCCTCCTCCAAGAAAAATAATCCCCTCATTCCCGTCGGACTCTTCCCCATCATATCTTCCCCTTTCACCGACTCTCTTCCCCCTCATTAATTTCCTTATCCCTCCTTTATTACCTTATCCCTTTATTTATTATCTTATCCCCATATTTATTATCTTATCCCCTCCATTAATGTTTCTTATCCCCTTATTTAATGTTTCTTTCCCCCCGTATGCATAAGTCTTTAATAAATTAAATTATTAAAACCTTTAATTCTTTACTCCCATAATTAATGAGTCAATTAATAATTAATTAATCATTTACAGATATGAACAAGTAATTAATAATAATTAATTAGTTAATATTATTTAAGATATAATTATTGTTTAGCTAACATTTTAGGACAGTTAGATTATCAAATTAATTATAATTAATAATCCTATACATCTATTTAAGCAGGGTCCTTACACTCCTTGCCTGGGAAGTATCTTGGTCCACCAGTCCATCATGCCATCTCTCGCATTATGCAGATGGATGTACACTTTTGGACTCATCATGGGTACTCTCTTAAATAAAAAGCAGTACAAGAGGCTTTCAAAGCCGAAGTTCTTCATTCTCCCCTGCTTTCATCCTATCAACTAGGCCTTCATGCATGTCAAAAGCGTGGTAATCCAATCATATAGTATAGGAGTCAAATATTCTCGTGCATAATACATCATCATCCTTGAATATTGATGTAGTGAGGCAGATCCTCCAATTTAGGAAATCATCAACAAAATTATTTTTAGACCAAGATTCTCTATTTTCCTTATTAGGAATAGACTCCCAACCTTCTTTGTCTTGAATGAGGAATATAGAGAAAAGTATTCATTGATTGTTAAACCAAACACTTTTGAGTTAAATCCATGAATTTTGGGTTTTATGCAGATGTATGTAACTATCAGTTATGACAGTAGCATTTGTACGTGGTCTGTGTTGAACAAGGTCACGTACATCTTTGTGCAATATTTAAAAAAAAAATCTCCATTAAAAAAATCATCAAAATGAAAAATTTATGGATGAAATTGAAGATGATGAAGTTGTCTCTTACTTGGTCCAAGAGGTACTGAATTTCAAGCTCTATCCACTCTGTATCGATCCTCAGAGGTTTTAAGGGTAAAAAGGGATCCCAATGCTCTCCAAATGGTAAAAAGTAAAATGATATGGTAAAAATGCATTTTTCGCCTATTTTAACCCATTTTTTCCAACTTTTTATATAATTTTTTACCCCCTTTTAACATTTTGACACTGTTTAGACTAATGCAAGTACCGTTGAGATGTTTTCTTGTGAAATTATCCTTAAGAGATATATTTTCCACAAATTTTGTTTTGTTTGATGATGCTTTTCGACTTCTTTGGTAGGTATCGTAATCTTTACCAACATATAGGGTAGGTTTCGTTCCACTTGCATTATGAATTTATCTGTATCAATCACATACTTTCCTTAGGTTCAACCCCATTTGTTGCATCATTTTACCTTCAATATGCTCTAAAGGTGTCATTTACAGATTGTAGAGATTACCTCTTCATGGTTTCCCTAGTTAGCTCCTCACCGACCATTTTGGCACCCATGTTGCGCTTTTTCTATAGGCTCAAAATCCCTATCTAGTCCCACCATGAATTTATGTTGAAGCTTTATATCTTCTTCTCATTTATTGTTGGCCAGTTACCCACGAGGATTCCAAAAATTTGTTGTATTGATTTGTATTTGCATTGCATATTGATCACTTGCGCTTTTCAGGCCTAATTATGGCTTCAACTTGCTGTGATATAGTCAATTGTATATGCATTCTAATAAAGTTACCATCCTTGTAATACTATCCTTTGCGACTTGACTCTTGAGTCCCTGGAGTAAAATTTCCCCCGAGTGTCCATATATTGCACATGCTTTCCTTACATTGAGCATAGGTATGTTACTTATGCTTGGAACTAGTTTCCTTCCCATGACACTTGTTTCCACCATGTATCATATCATTATTTTATTATTTTTTTTTCAGTATTTATAATATGAAAAAGACAAAAAATATCAAAAAAAAGAAGAAGGATGGGAATGAGTCTAAAGGTTTTTTATATGGCGGCTACTTGCGTCGCCCTTGAACATAACACAATCTTATGAGTATTCACCTCATTATTGGGTTTAGTGTGTCTTTAGGAGGCCATTTTTAATCATTTTTTAGCATAATATCCTCCAACCAGTTATTCTTCCAGTCATATGGAAAGTTTGTCAATGCCTCATGTGTCACAAATGTATCTTAGTTTATACTCCATGCTACCTAAGTCACATTTTGTGTCATGTTTTTGTTCAAGGGAAGTCATCCTATGTTGTCCATTCTACATAAACATTTAACTTTTCAAGTGAGAGTTCCTGTGTCAGTCAAGTATTCCATGACTTCAAAAGTATCTTTGTATCCCACTCATGCTAGTATAGAAGGTCCTCATTGAGTTCTTGTTGGTGGGTCTTCTCTTATCGACTATGACACATTTCTCGTAGAGTATGACCCAGAGTTTCACCTTGGGCCTATTTACATCATTGATAGGTGACCTTGCATTCAATAGATGTAAACCATCATTGGTCATTGATTGAGTGGTTTCCCTTGTTTTCAACGTCAACAACCATTATCACACATAGGGATTTTTGTGGTACCTTGGTTTCCATTTGACCCCATTGGTGGATTCCTCGTTTTTTTCAGTAGTCTCCATTATTGGATACTATTTAGAGAGTCTTTGTCCTGTGTTTTTATATCTACTACATGATGAATTTGTACCTTGGTTTGGTCATTTCAATCTTTTCATATTAGTCCTTCCAAATCTTTGACCTTCTACTACCCCTTGTGTTGGATGATGGAGGATGCCTTAATTCCTTCCTTCCAACGGATCTCTTTCTATCGATGTCAACACATATTACTATAGGAAATAGATCTAGAGTTATTGTTAGTACCTTGGGGCTTGCAGTCATCAGTGGTAGGTTCCCTCACTATTGACAGTGGGGACACATAAATGTCTCCTACTCGATAGATTCTATTAGGTTTTTGACATTAGCTCCTTTATTCACACTTGTTAGATTGTACTAGGTACCTTGACACCCATTATCATTATTGGTGGGTTGTCTCACGTTTTAACATTATACATCAAAGACCGGTAATCAAACGATGTCTCACTGTGTTCAAATCCAACATATTTATTCACATAGTGTCGACTCATGCCATAGAGGATTGTTTTGAATACTTCGGGTGAAGTAAGAGCATCACATATTTTGTTCTCCTACCTGACTTGTATTGATTGTACCACCCTCTTCGACATTGGTACTTGAAGAGGATCAGTTTGTTTACTCAATTGGTTCAATATATCATCTATTTGATTATGATACACAGCTCCACTGTGTATACATTCATGGCTATGATCTACATTTTTTCATGGATCCACTATGTATTTTCTCATGGCCATGATTGCTACTTCTATATATCACATGGATCCACTATGTATAGTTTTTGTGGCCATGTAAATCAATTATTCTTTCATTTGGTGGCCATGCTTACATCACACTCAAGCATGTGAACTCCCATCTTGATAAGAAAATATCTTACATGTTTTTGTTGTAGGTATTGTTCCAGGATTGGTCTTCAACTACTCCTACCCAATGACCCCTCCACAATCTCATGAATTTTTGTAATTTATTTCGACCATCAGTTGTTGTTATGAAAACATACATTACGGGGGATTTTTTTATAGCATCATTTGACACAACATATGATCATGATGACTCATTTTCCTTAGTTACATCCCTTTCCCTATTTGCAGGAGAGAAATTCCCCTTTTCCTCCCAAAAAAACATCTTAAAAATTCCCATTTTCTAGATGTATGCGACTCTCCTTAAAGAAACTCATGTACATATGTACCTTCCTATTTAGAAACCTGCGTACATGTTTAATTGGATAAAAAAATAATAAATCTTGATATTTCAGGCAGAGTTGATGGGTTTCCTAGGTTCTCGACCTCTTGTAGCCCCTTCATAACTACTCCATCTGTAAAAAAGGATTATAAAAGAGAGCCTTGGGATGGAGGAAAAAGATACCAAAGAGATGTAGCGTTATGCTAGTAGTTTCCTTATATCCCTACAAGCTCATGTTTCCCTTTACTTATGAGATTGTCTTCCCCCCTGAAAACCCTTGTTTTCAAGATTTGTGTTTCCCCTTATCTCGTCAGGAAGAAATTCATTACTTCCTTGGACCCGTTGGAACACAAAACTTTGGAGGTAGTGTTTATTATCTCAGGAGTTGGGTGGAGGAACTTGGATCCTAGTTATATGATCATTCCACAATGGTTATAAGTTGTAACTAACCCCTTTTCTATTATTAATAAAATAACTCTCATTCTCGTCCGTTTCTCTTTGTTAATTCATGATTTTAATGAGATTATTTGTATCTTATTTTGAATCTAACATACAAATTGAATTTATTATATCTATTTAGTTAGCATATAAGTACCTATTTGCAATTGCATTCTTCTTTATTTGCATTATTTTTGGAAGATCATTGTGAAGGAATTCTGGAGCGAAAGACCTCCAACAGGATCAACTTCAAACATAGGGTTTCGGGTATGTTCTCTTTCCTATCTTCCGAAAGTCAGTTATTACAAGTAGTTACCTTTAATTAAATACCTAATTAGAGTTTGAGAAAATTATTTTAAGGAACTACTCTGTTGTGGCCCATGACCTAAATCCATAAGACTTAGATTTTTGTAACATTCTCCCCCTGAACTTTGGAGAAGATGAGGTTTTTATACAACATGACTACTGACTAATATTATACAAACAATGGATGGAGAGTCGTGAGAATATGAATGTTCATCTGGTTATAAACATTATATAAAAATTTAGTGGGAATCAAGCCTGTGCTGACTCGATAAGAAAACTAATTTCTCCTTTACTCACCCACTTTCCTCCTATCACCTTTTCTTATGAATATTTATTTCCAACTTCCAGCTGCAACATTGAATGTTGTGCTGGTGATATTTATTTGGAGTTGCAACAATGAAAAGCATGCTTAGAGTTGAAATGGTTTGTTTGGAGTTGCAAAAACTATGAATGCACCTTGAGTTGCAGTAGTTAGTTTGCACCTGGAATTGTAGCAACTTGGTTTGCACCCGAAACTGCATCACTTGGAGTTGCAACAAAGAGGTGGTACAACCACTTTGAGGTGTTGCAACTATTGTATTCTCTTATGTAGTAATATTAGTAACTGAAAGTAATGAGTTACTTTTAATAATTATGCAAAGAGAATGTAATAATTTCATATGGAAAAGGATTCATACCTTATTTATAATTAGGATGAGTTGGTTAAAGGAAGGATACAAAAGGAAGTAACTAACGGAAAATGTTAAGAAAAAAAGTATAGATGCGTGCTGAAAGTATGTCATTTTAGGCACTCGTCATCTCCCATAGCCCAAAACTATTGCATGTCCCCATGAAACCAATAGTAAATCAATGTTAGAGAAGTCAGAGTGACCCTATGGGTCACTGATACCACAAATTACCTATTCTACTGCCACCTTCTCTTCATTGGTATCTTGTTGTGTTGAAACTCTTCTCATATATTGTTTTGTCTTTGTCTAAGTGGCCTTATCTACTAACATGAAATGTGTAGCTTGAATAACTACCCCTTTTGTCTCTTTGATTTCATCTTTTTGTTGTGATCCAGTGAAGGGTTCCCTTGCAACAAGATGACTTGCTATAGGGTAACCTAATTTCTCAGGTTCCCTGTGTTCCTGAAGATCTTCTCTAAGAATTTTTAAATTGCTATTAAGATTTAAATTTTCATCCTTAATACGTTGTTCTGTTTCACTAGGGATTCATAAATTGGTAGAGAGTGAGGGATGCTTACCCATATCAGAGTAATTGGAGTAGTAGTCTATGACTATGGTGCATGCACTCCTTGGTTTGATACATTAGTTGAGCCATCTCCATAAGAAATACTTGGTGGAACCTCCTATGCTTCTTGTTTTTATTCATATGAACTGTACTAGTGGATAGAATGTTCCCCTAGAGATCCTCCTACTATTTCTTGTGTAACAGTAGGGGCCTCCAGTTCTACTTTTTGATTCTCCTCCGAAGTAGCAACATTTGATTGATCAAGAATGCCTCTTCCTAATTCAGCAAGAGGCATTGTTTCTTGTTTATTTTCCTCTATTACGCTTATTATTGTATCAATGAGGACTTCCAACTCCTATATGTCTTCTCGATTTCCATATTGTTATCGCTTCTCCATCTATGGCTCTTGATATTTGGGAGATTATTCTAGAGGAGTCATTTCTACTATTTTTAGCGAAACTGTTGATACTGAGAGGGGGGTGAATCAGTATCAAGTACAATTTAAAAACCTTTTTCAACTTATACTTAAACCATTCAATTATATCCAATGAGAAATGAAGAATAGTATAAGAGTTACACCAATACACCACAATACACCATGCA
>ML779739.1:684041-715152 GCA_009831015.1 Picea engelmannii | reverse complement strand
TTCCTTTTAACATTAGGGCCGACCTGACACTTTCTTATTTTGTAATTATTTTCTTTAATTATTTTCAGGGCCTACATGTACTTCCTTTTGCAATTCACTTTGTCATCTTCAAAAATTCATTTCTCCTCAACCATGAGGATCCATTTGACATGCCACATACCATAGGAAAAAACATGATGTATACTATCCATTCATGGGTGTTGTATATGCATGTGCATTTTCCTTCATGTCCAAATACCTTTATCAATCTTACGGTCCAAAACCCATGACTAGGGTTGACATCAATGACAACAATCAATCTTCCAACAGAAACAACAAAGTCTTCTTCCTCCTATTCCTCATTTCCTTGTGTTGGGTCCTCTGCCTCTGTTGGAGCTTGTTTTGGAGTAGGCATCTCCACTAGTTCTTGTGGGTCAGTGGATGATGCCAACTCTTCTTCATATGAGTATGCTTTTAGGAGAGATCTGAGGCCTTCGCCAAGAGTGCCTTACTCTAGTTCTTATGTGTTAGCCAAGACCTCTTCAACATCCAGGTTAGTATCCTCCTCTGGTTCTTGTGTATCATGAGAGGGTTCTACTTCATCTGTTTCTTGTTACTCCTCTTGGACTTGTGCCTTGTGCTTGGCAGTTCTTCTCTTCTTATGACGAGTTGAATCCTTGTTTTTTGTTCTTCGTTTATTCGACACAAAAGTTTGACTCATATTAAACCATTGAGGTTTCTTTGTGGGAGGTTTGTTGGCCATTATTTCCACATAATTATCGCGGTCTTATTCTACCAGAGTTGCAACATGGTGGGCTTTTGACTTGATTTTTCTTTTGGGTTTCCTAGGTAGAATTTCTACAACTAGGATTTTCATGTCTACGCCATCATTTTTTGGTAGAGGAGTTGCAACCATGGTTTCATCTAGCCTTGGAAGTGCAGGAATTTCCTATCAGGCTTCCTGAATTGCAAAAGATTCATTCTCATTGAGGACAACAGGTGGCTGCACAATGTTGTTCCATGTGTGGCCTTCATTTTGCAGTGCATGCTTAACCTATAATTTGATAAGGTTGTGATGTGATACATCCTACTTGGGGTTCTTCACCCTTTGGAAAAGAACTTCCATTGTTTACAACATCCTAAATAAGAAATATTGCATGTTGATCAACCGGTTGTGGTGTAAATGGTCAAGCAGGCAAATATGTTGAACGTAGACAGTGACATAACATCCTTCATAGATGAAGTATCACTGAATGAATATGGCCATGTATTCCCATGGGTGAGATATATTCTGACGTTCAAAACTAGTCCCTTTCTTTACTAGTGCTTCTCCAGCCTCAAGTAATTGTCACAGGACTTTTGGCCATGAAGTTCTTTGGTTATATCTCTTTCCTATGCAAGGTAACCTAGTGAATTTTGCCACTATTTATTACATGACCTATAAATGTGTTCTTGATGCTATGGAGTGATCATCTATCTAGTTCATGGATAATTCCAGGGCGATACCATCATCACATCCCTGTAATCGTAACACATACTCCATCCAACCACCTTGTCCCAAGATTTTCCTGATGTTGTCACACAAATCGAGAAGCATTGGTTCAGTTGGATCCATGTGGATTAATGATCCTCCCATGGCTCCTTTCCTTTGCTAACTTAGAGTGTTCATGTTTGCAAGGGCTATGCAAATTATGGGGTGGTGACTTTGGAGTTGTAGCAATAAGGGTGGTGGGTATGTAAATCATGATTATAGAAATGATGTTCTGATGTGGTGGTTATGGAAGAATGATTTAGAAACATGCCATTAGAACATAATTATTGCAAATTTTGATGGGAACGCGTACCTGTAATGTCTTACCTTGAGTGGTTGTATGAGTACGAAACTAATAGATTCACGATGATGGAGGATGAAGGCATATAAACAGTCCTAGATGGAACTGTAGCATCGTCGTTGTCACTTTTCATCGGTCGAAAGTGTAGGAATGATGATGCTTTGACATGAAATCTACAAGTGGAGTCGTAGCGGCGACGCTGTAGCAATGGTGATGCGCTCAATGGTGTGGATACGAATTGCAACATCGATGGTCTAGGTGAAAGGTCTAGATGGAAAGTGGGAAATGGAATGAAGCTGTGAGTAGAGTTGCAGCAAAGTGAGTCACGAAAACGAATATGAAACAATGAAAGTGAAAGGACTAAAATTTTTTAGAGGGAGGGAGTTGCTGCAATAGGAGTTGCAATGACAAAGTTGCAGCAGGGACAATGCACTCAATGATATGGATACGAATCACAACATTGGTGGTGTAGGTGAACGGTGAAAATTGAGAAGATGAAAGGAATCTACGAGTGAAGTTGCAACGATCTGAGTCACGACAACGAAGCCGCAATAGTCAAAATGGAAGCATTGATATTTGAAAAAGGGAGGGAAACTATGAGTAGCATTCAGAGTTTTGTAGAATGAGGAAGGTCACAAGTGAAGTTGTAGTTGAGAGAATGAATTAAGGGAAATTTGAAAAATATGGGAGGGTTGCAAGTGGATTCGAAGCCAATGGAATGAAAGGGGAATCTATGAAATGAAGGGGGGAAATGAAGTAGAGTTATAAAGGGAGAGTTGTCGTTGTTAGCACCTAAGTTTCTATGTAAGGATTTTTATTCGCTGTTGAAAGGTCATGGTTTTGGTAGCACAAAACATAGAACTATTGATGAAAATGCACTATAAAATCCCATTTATTCCAACAGGGAATTTCAAATTAATCATTCAGGATTTTTATAAAAGTGACTTTTTTTTTGGTATATTACCTCTTAAGCTAATATGCAAGCTTTTTATGGGATAATATGAAGGCTTTTTATGGAATAATATGAAGGTTTTTTATGTTTATAAAAAAAATATTTATGTTTATAAAAACAATATTAGGCTAATATTCAAGATTTTTATGGCATAATATGAAGGCTTTTTATGGCATAATATGCAAGTTTTTTATGTTTATAAAAAGAATATTAGGTTAATATGCAAGATTTTTATGGGATAATATGAAGGCTTTTTATGGCATAATATGCAAGTTTTAATTTTTATAAAAATAATATTTATGTTTATAAAAATAATATTATCCTTTGGGGACAATCTCTAATTCATATGCAGGTTTTTATTGTTTATAAAAATAATATTTATGTTTATAAAAAGAATATTGGCCTTTGAGACAATCTCTAATTCAATTTCACATGTCATTAAGCACTCGAGACCAAGAGCCAAGTCTAATTCAATTTCAAATGTCATTAATCACCCGAGACCAAGAGCCAAACATATATCACAAGCATCTAACACTGACACAAAGTTTTCAAGGATAGTGCCCACATAAGGTGCCAAGGAGAGATCCCTCATGGAATTGCAAGGGAGATATCATTGCCAATAGTTGCATAATATGTGCTCAATGCGTTGAATGGCTTTGTGAGCACTCATACATATAAAGTGTTGCAACATTAAATCCTTAAATAATGTGGGATATATGTCCCAGACTTTCTGACCAAATACTACCAAGCAATAGGTCCAAACATTTGAGCTTCTAGGATTCAAATGAAAGTGTGCACTCAAGTGTCGAGTAAACTAGTAAAAATACCAATATCGAGGTTATTGATCGATTTTTCTAAAATCAAAGATTATTTTTCTATGTGTCCACAAGATTTTCCCACAAGGAACAACAAGCGCTCAGTTGTCAATATTCTGCTACACCAAGTTTTCATTAGAGGTATTTGTGTTTTCCATGTTCCCGAACACCCATTTCCAGCAAATGCCAAATGCTGAGAGTGTCAAGATAATTGCATATGATCTCATTCATTATTGGAGATGTGCTTTTTATGGTTTACATTTCAAAAAGTATCTGAGAATAAAACTAATGGGAGCACTCAAAACTGGGGACTAGGTGTTGATATGAAGAGCCAAGAATCCAAATTCTAAGTGCTCAATAGAACCAAACAAATAATCAAATCTCTAGGCCTCCCAGTCAAGAATTGTCATATCAATGTTCAGGTTCATATCACTTGGAAGTTGTGAGTTTGGGACGTCATGCAAATACAATCATTTCAGGATATGTAGGACAAGCACAATTTAGGTTGTTTTTGGAAATAATGGTGTCTTATCTGTCAGATGGTTTAAATTTTAGATTTTGTGGTGGGTTTCATCGGCTCTCAAATGTACAAGATGTATATGCCAATACCATGAGACCACTTATTTCAATAATAGTTGGACTAATTTTCAATGCATGATATACTTGGTATTTGACATACACCTAATGCAATTAAAATTCCTAGATCGTGCTATATATATCATTACCAATCAACCATTGTCCATAAATCTGTTGATTTTTCAAGTACACAACGAATGAACCAGACATGCCACTTGTCAGAACTATTAGTTTGAATGATTGCAACAATTTTCAAACTTATTCCTCGTGGATAAAACTGACCAGATTGATATTTCCTCAAGAAAATATGACAGGTGGAAAATATTAGCATCTAATATTACTCCCACATTTCCAGGAGGCATAACATATTAAAAACAAAGGATCAGTCATCAAATCATTTCCAAATTTGGGGATTTTAATAGATTGACATATCCATTTAGGATTTGATAGCAAAGAATTTGAAAATTTCAAGACAACAGATCATTATGTGATCAAGAACATTCCAGATATGAAGGTGAATAATTTATCACATCAACATTGCAATAACAATATTTGTAGCAACATGAATTGCAACAAGGGGATTTGCATCAACGGAAATAGTTGTAGAAAAGGGAGTTGCGACAAAGGGAGTTGCAGAAAAGGGAATTGCAAAAACATGAGTTGCAGCTACAGGAATTTCAACAACAATGTTCTCCAATGCATATCCTAAAAAAGAAGAAGATTATTAGAAAAATAAATATTTGTTAAAGTTTATTGAGAAGGATACTAACATAACCATTACAAAACCATGAAGTTCCCTATTTTTTTTTTTTAAATGTGCTAGCTAGGCTGGGTTTCACACTTTTTTTGGGGAGGGAACAAAATGTACATTATCCATCCAGGACTCGTTCATTCTGAACACATTCTAGATCATCGTCGATGTTAGAAAAACATGATCCCGGAGCAATAAAATAAAACAAATGTGGAAATAAACAAAGAATATACACAATACAATAGAGAAACAGATATACATGGTTCACCCAGTGTGAGCTACGCCCACCAAAGAAATTTCCAAGTCCTTCCTTTTTATTATCCAACAAAATGAAGGGATACAACCTACAACACACTCACTGTAACTTCCCCTTCTTTATCTCATAGTCTCCTCTCTCAAAATACAATATTCGCAATAATACACAATCGCAATACAATTCCCTCATAAGAGAGAGTTTCCTTCTAGGGAAAAAAAACCCTAAAATAACTTCTATCGTCATATTTGTGAGTTTATAATGAACAATACAAATTGACTATGAAATTACAACATTTTACAAGGGAATTTTTCCCAAAATTTCACTTCGAGGGCATTGTCCCCGAATACCTCGATAGGGGGGAATAAAAAAATTGCCGCCCCGCCCTCGACCCCCCTGGCAATACTTTTGGGGGGAAGACACCCCCATGACTCCTATTAGGGAATGGGGTCCAAGTACAACTGAAACAAACCTCTGAATTAGGAACATAATCAGGCTCCACAACCAGCACTCTCCCACTTAGAGAATGATCATAATAAATCCACTATTTTTGTACCTACTGGACTATACTCTACCTTGGACCTAGAAAATTTCTCATCTTCACCTTCATGCTTGAAGACCAACTAAAATTGAGCAGGAACTCATTTTCTCCCTAGTTACTCCCTTTGTTAACATGTCTGCAAGATTATGGCTAGTATGTATTGTTTCCAACTTCAAATTTCCATCATCGAAGACAGATCATATGAAATGGTACCTGAGTTGTATATGCTTAGTATTCGAATGGAAGGATGATTTATTTGCAATATGAATTGCACTCTCACTGTCACAGTACAACCTACTATTCTACTACTTCTTTCCCAATTCCTCCATAAACCTTTGTAACCAAATCATTTCTTTACTAGCCTCTGTAGCAGCAACATACTCTTTTTATGTTGTTAAAAGTGCAACAAGATTTTGTAGTTTTGATATCCAACTTAATGTTGTTCCAACTACAATAAAAACACACCATGTGGTTCCCCTCCTTCTATGTTTATCACCTACCATATCAAAATCAACATATCCCCGTATATCAGTGTATGAATCTCCAAAACATAATGCATGAGTAGAAGTACCTCTAAAATACCCGAGAATCCAATTTACTGCCTCCCAATGTTCTTTACCTGGATTGTTCATATACTTTCTCACAACTCCCATTGTATGTGCAATATTTGGTCTTGTGCAAACCATCGCATACATCAAGCTGCCAACTATTGATGAATAAGGGACCCTTGACATCTATTGTATCTCCTCCTGTGTATTGGGACACATTTCCTTGGTTAATTTGAAATGGTTGGCCAAAGGTGTACTAATTGGTTTTACATTCTTCATTCTAAACCTCTCCAACACCTTCTCTATGTACTCACCCTGAGACAATGTAAATTTGTGATTTTTCTTGTCTCTTTTTATTCTCATACCAAGTATTTTCTTTGCAACATCCAAATCCTTCATCGCAAATGAATTATCTCATTTCTTCTTAATCACATTTATATCCTGCATATTAGACCCTGCAACAAGAATTTCATCTACATACAATAGAAAGATAATATAGATTCCATTTTCTAGCCTTTTAAAATAAACATGGTGATCATAATGACATATACTATAACCATTGTTGGCACAGGGGAAGACCCAGGGTTCAACGCTACAACAACGCTCCAAAAAAACCCAACTACTGACCCTTTCGGCAACACCTGCGAAGCAGATGAAGTCTCACCCATGGTAGAGGCAGGGGTGGTTGCAAGACTCCAATGTCTACAACCTTAGCTGGGACACAGATCTATGATTACAACACCTTAACAAAGCACTTAGCAATTACAGTTCGTTAATATTCAACCTTAGTTTACAACGTAGCTAAACCCTAACAATAGATCAATGTAGTATTCACATAGATCCAATAGATTCAAGTATTAAGCATGCCAACATAGGTCAGATCTAGCATTCATTCAAATTATTCAACACTAAGCTATCATATCAGATTCATCTAACATACATCAATGCACTAAGAATTTAACCACATAAACAAGAGAACAAACATAAAGAACATAGAAATCACAATGCAAGATATACGTGGTTCACCCCCACCCTGGGGCTACGTCCACCAAATCTTCTTCTTTATTTCTTTCTGTCAATATTCTACATGCACAGAGCCATGATATCTTACTCCGCAAAAGATAGGAGATCTGCAAACCTCGCCAGATCCTCCTTCCCTGAAGTACAACACAAAGCCTTCCATAGTCTCTTACAATCACTTGCACTTAGCTCTGCAAGTCTCATATAATGTTCACAAAGAAATTACAATTACCACTTTCTATTAGCATCACATACCTGTCCCCCCTTTCGATCACATAGATCAAACTCTAGCAGTTATCACACACTGGCCTCTTCTTACATCACCTAGCTATCTATTTATACATTACAAAATGGGCCTAAACATGGGTAAACCCATGGGCTGACATTCCCATTCCCGTTACATAAGCCCAAAACCCAAAAATCCCTAAAAAGGGGCCAAGATCCCATGATCTCTGATTCGACTTGCGCTCCGTCTTCAACAACATATTGAAGTCCCAAAAGTAGGTCAAACATGACCAAGGATCCTCAAAACCTGGTCAAGGGTCAACAGGCCCCCAACACTCACCTGTGACTCATCTCGAGTCACTTTGGTATGGGTAGTTGTGCTTCAAAAGCCTCGATCTTGTCTCAAGTTGCTTCAACCTATTTCTACGCCAGGGCCTCCTGCTCGATGAAGTCTTGGATGACTGCTTCGTTGATAGGTCCCTCTAAACATTGTTCGACTGCAATGACTACTTGTTCCAACTCTGTGCCTCAGCCTTCAATCTCCTCAAACAGTTTGAAAGCTTCGTCCTGGACTGTTTGGAGCCTTTGAGTCACTTCCATGACTTTGCTCTAAATGGTGTGGAATTGTTGTTGAGAAGTGTGTTGTTCTTGGGATCGCTTCATCCTTTCAACTGCTAACAGGAACTTCAATTGTGCATGTACTATTGCTGCTTGCTGCTTTTCCTTCTGGAGCTATGACTCCAGTACCTTTAGCTCAGTATCTTCAGTGAGTCTCTCACAATTCTGTGCACTGCAATCACTTAGTTATTTTCATTCCAAAGCGAATGCTCTAATCCTCTAGACTGTGCTTCAGGTAGTGGATTATCTTTGATCTCGCACGTCCTGCAGGGTACTTGTCACTGTTCATAGCTCGAGGTCTACGATTCTCTATTGAATATGTTGGATAACTTCTGTGAGCTGCTCTACTTGATGTTCCATTGGGTCTTCCTCCTTTTTATCTAAGCCTGTCACAGAGAAGAGTGCTCTGTTGACTGCTTCTTTTACTCCCACCTGCTCTGCGAGCAACTTCTCTTTCTCTTGTTGGATATGCACTTTCTCTTCTTCAAAATTATCTTGGAGGGAAACCTTCTCTTGATGAAAAACTCATCGTTGCTCTATGAATATTGCTTGTACTTTCTTTAGGGCCTCTGTGGCCTATTCAGTTTCTTCTTGTGTGTGGCGAAGGCGATCTTTGATCGCATCATCTAGTTTGCGGAGTTGGGTAGGATCATCTCCCAAATCAGGTGCTTTTGATGGTGGGGGCGCAATGGATACTGCGCGGCAGGATTGAAGGGCCTGTTATACCCCTCTGAGTTCAACCTCGATTCTATCATACATCTCCTCCTACTTGGCTTCATGTTTCTACAATATGTCCTGCGAGGCATCTGCTATAGCTGCAATGATAAAGTTGAAGTCATCCACAATGAGCACAATATGCATCTTAGTCAAGGTGGCTCTAGATTTCTTTCGTAAAGTGGGTTTCATGGGAGAAACCTTCCTTTTCTTCAAGGGATCAACCTCATCAATAAGGTCCCTAGGTGGTGTTACTTCACCTTGCTTTTGCTGGTCCTCTTTGCCATTTGTCTCTTCTACTTCATCATCACCCCCTCGTCTAGGTGACACTGAAGCAATTCCTTCTGATGCACTGCTCAAGTTTTGGACCTCTTTGGTATTCTTCCTTCTGCTGGGTCCAGGATGATCCTTTTCTTCATGAGTGGTCTCAGGGATATCGATTAGTTCAGGGTCTGACATTTCTACGGGGTCTGCAAAGATGAGGAGTTCTGCAGACTAGTCCTTGGTGATCTCTTCAAGGTCCTCCTCTGTGACATTGTAGTACGATTGAAGCTCTTCTTTGTGCTCATCTGTGTGCACAGTGATATAAATGAAGTGTCGATCTACACTAAACTTAATGAGGGATCATAATCGATGCAGGGTGTTTGGCGTCATGCGAGGGACAACTTCAATAGCCCTCTTTAGTTGGAGATAATAGGTATGAAAGATTGGGTTCAACTGCCACTTTTTTCCCATATCGCTCGAGTACAAAAGCATGGTAAACTTCGCAGCAAGCGGCTCAAACAACTCAATGTCTAGGAAGGTCACACCTTCCAACATTTCCCAAGCGGTAAATGCGATGAGGATCAGAAGACAGCTAAAGTGGAACTCATAGCCCTGATCCTGAGCTTCGTGGCAGTCTAATTCCAATTGGTTGACCAAGTACTTCTCCCAATTCATCTGGAGTCCTTCTACACATTTCTCGGCTAGGTCAACAATGAATCCTGTGACTTGTGTAGGTTAGTTCTTCCTCACTAGCTTCCCTGCGATCAGCTGGCAGGCCAAGCACACTGTGCCATTCTGGATGGAAGCTACCTTGTAGCCTCACGTTCCCTTTTATAGAGCGTCGTAAGTTTCCTTAATTCTCTGTGCTAGGGTGTGGTCAGAAGCCTTCCCTGGGTAGAAGTCTTGTAGATCAGGTCCTTGCATGCTCAATCCGGTGATCCTATGGATTAGCGTCAGATTGATTGTGATGCGTCTATCTAGCCATAGATAGCTGCCATGGTAACACGGTAGAAGGAGCTTAACAAAGGCGTTAACCTCCTGGTGCCTTCCAAAGTGTAGGATCTTCATCACGTTCAAGAGGGTGGACTGCATGAGGTTCATAGTCCATGGATGGGGGATTATTTTCGAGTTCTTCCCCTTCGTTCTGGTCAGATACTTGTAAGGAGAAATCATGCTGTAATTCTTGTAGTCACCTAGGTTGAAGTCATTGATCTTCAACGTCACGATCTTGTCTTGCTGTTTTTTGATTGCACATATCCCCTTCAGGAGGTACGCAATAACCATGGTGTAATCAAAGTCCCTTGGGACACTATCACGACTCACCGTGCTAGCCAGAGGCGGAATGTAGTCAGGATTAACTTCGTGTTTGCTAGATCATCTCTGTGCTTGGTTCTCTTCTTTGCTGCTAGTCGGGATGGTCTGGATCCACGAGCAGTCGACGGAGAGGCTGTCACTCCTCGTGTCGATGAAGCTTTAATTCATGTGGAAATAAATCTCTCAGCCATCATATCAATTAAAACTTCCTTGACTGACTTCTCCATAGCACTAAGCTCATCCGACATGCATGCTTTTGATCAAAAAAATTGGGTGGATGGATGAGTGCTCAAAGCAATAGAATCAGTGCCGATCTTATTAAGCACAACGCGATAGAAATGGGTTCTCTTGTTAACTCTGATACAATTCTAAAAAGTGTTCTCGATGAAACAATCGACGAACTAAGTAGACACGATGTAACGGATCTCTTCAACGGATAATAAGCTTTCCATCAATGCAGTTTTATCCATTGCAGCGTGGTCCCAATAGTCTGATGGTGAAATTTATGGTCATAATTATTGTTCTAACCATTCTATAACGTCGATCCAATGGTTATAATGCTTATAATGTTCATATCTCTTCTCCATGGCAAAGTGCCATGGGGTGATATTTTGATATCCTGACGAAGTTCCAATTTTGCAACTCTTCCTTTCGCGAAGTTCCCTCTGGGCCCTTCTGTAACTTTTTGACCTTTGCTCTCTTCTTGCTGAGTTTTCTAGCCTTCTTCACGGTGATCTTCTTCTCGGTATTCCTTTTTCCATTCTGATTCTTGTCTTCTTTTGTCATAGCAGCTTCGTGTTGTTGAGATTCTTTCATAGGATTCAAGGGGAATACTTCTTCTCTGTCTTTGGTAGGTTCTCTACTCATCTGTGAATCTTCTTGTGTTCTTTCAGCTTCATGATCCAAGTTTTTGGTTCTCAATAGCTTCGATCTGTTCTCCTGTTTTGCAATCAAGTGTGCTATCTTCCTAGTCATGAAATCTTTTAATTCCTTTTTTTTTCCGTTCTAGGACCTCCTCTTCTTTTCTTCTGGTCTAATCTTTCTCGATCCATGTTTTTCCTAATAACATAGTAAATGGAGCATTGTTCTCAATGAATCTAACAACCTCAAAATATTCCTCTGTCGAAGCTCCATGAGCACTCATAGATACTTGGGTGAGTCTTCCACATAGGGTTATCAACTTTCCCCTGAATAATCCTATTCCTCCCAATGAAGGATTCATATCAGGCTTTCCTAAAGCTTCCCAAGTTCTTTCTGTCATGATGTTTACCTATCTTTCCTCATCCAGAGCACAGTTTATGTCGAAGTCTCCTATTCTTGATTCTATGCATTCTTTTTCTTTGAATATATCTGATAATTTGATATCTATGTGATCATTTAGGGTTTCTTTCATTTGCAGTAGTACAGTCTCTGATTCTGTCCGAGGTTCTGCCATGGTCTCAGTTTTGTGACCTTCCTCAAGGTTTTCTTGTCTCATATTCATTCTGTCAATCTTAGAAATCATTCTAGGTCAATCTAAAACTTCATGGTCCATATCTTTACAACAAAGACAACTAGGTCTTCTTCTAGGGAATTACTTAGCAAGATGTTCTAGTCTTCTGCAACTATAACAAAGGGTTAATCCTCTTTTTTTCTTAAATAATCCTCAACCTTTCTTGTACTACGTACTAGGATCATACTAGCTAACCTGCAAAAGATTCTTTCTAGGATCTTGCATCCATTTGTTAGTCCAAACATTCTTTCTATGCATAGGAATAACATATCTTTCATTATTTCTATCAGATCTACTCATATCAAACCTTCTCTCTTCTAACCATGCCCTATTTTTTAGACTAGGATAAAATTTATCAAACATACCTAGATCCATACTCTTGAAACAAAAATTTTCACTAATCTTACTTTCAGCAGAGCACAAAGTTTCCAGATCTAAATCTTTTCACTTATTCTTACCTTTATTAGAGAACAAAGCTTCGAGATCTTACCTCTTTTCTTCGGATCTGACTTCTCTTCTTAGCACAGAGATTTACAGGTCAAGTAGAATACTGTGCACTAGGTAAACAGATCTATGCACTGAGATTTCTTTCTTTCCTTCAGTTCCCAACAATCACAGTTTTAGGTCCCAAAAATGGAACCATTTGTTGGCAAAGGGGTAGACTCAGGGTTCAATGCTACAACAACACACCAAAAAAACCCTAACTACCGGCCCTTTCGGCAACACCTGCGAAGAAGATGAAGTCTCACCCGAGGTAGAGGCAGGGGTAGTTGCAGAACTCCAATGTCTATAACCTTAGCTGGGACAAATATCTGTGATTACAACACCTTAACAAAGAAATTAGAAATTACAGTTCGTTAATATTCAACCTTAGTTTATAGCACATCTAAACCCTAACAACAGATCAATGCAGTATTCACGCAGATCCAATAGATTCAGGTACTAAGCATACCAACATAGGTCATATCTAGCATTCATTCACATTATTCAACATTAAGCTATCATATTAGATTCATATAACATGCATCAACACACTAATAATTTAACCACATAAACAAGAGAACAACCATAAAGAACATAGCAATCACAATGCAAGATATACGTGGTTCACCCCCACCCTGGGGCTACATCCACCAACTCTTCTTCTTTATTTCTTTCTATCAATATTCTACATGCACAAAGCCATGGTATCTTACTTCGCAAAGGACAGGAGATCTGTGCACCTCGCTAGATCCTCCTTCCCTAAAGTACAACACAAAGCCTTTCACAGTATTTTACAATCACTTGCACTTAGCATCACATACTTGTCCCTCCTTAGATCACATAGATCGAGCTCTAGCACTTAGCACACACTGACCTCTTCTTACATCACCTAGATATCTATTTATACATTAAAAAATGGGCCTAAACATGGGTAAACCCATGGGACGACATCCCCATTCCCATTACATAAGCCCAAAACCCAAAAAACCATAAAAAGGGGCCGAGATCCTATGATCTCTACTTCGACTTGCGCTCCCTCTTTGACAGCATGTCGAAGTCCCAAAAGTAGGTCAAACATGACCAAGGATCCTCAAAACTTGGTCAAGGGCCAACAACCTTGTTCTGTCATAAACCTGTCAAAATTCAAATACCACTGCCTTGGAGCTTGCTTTAGGCCATACACGCTCTTCTTCAACCTGCATACCAAAATTTCCTTCCCTTTGACCTCATACCCCTATGGTTGCTGCATATAAATCTCTTCATCCAAATCCCCATTAGAGAAAAGTTGTTTTTACATCTAACTGTTCAAGATGAAAATTGTTTACTAGCACAAGACTTAAAATAGTCCCAATTGAAGTCATTTTAACAATAGGAGAAAATATTTCATCAAAATATAGACCTTTATTTTGTGAAAACCCCTTTACAACAAGTCTAGCCTTGTACTTCTTTTTACCTCCATCTTCTTCCTTCAACCTATAAACCCATTTATTCTGCAATGCTCTTTTTCCTGCAGGAAACTGAACCAAGTCCCAAGTCTGTTTATTTACCAAGGAATCCATTTCCTCTTTCATGCCTTGCTCCCACTTCCTTTTAGTGTCTACTTGCATTGTCTTTTCATAACTTTCTAGTTCACCGGAATAAATCAACAATAAATAGTAAAATGAAGGAGAGTATCCTTCAGGGGGTCTACTTAACTTAGTATATATTCTAATAACACTTGCAGGAGTTTGAGGTACTTGTTGCTCCTGTTGTTGTACATTTTTATTTTTTGGTACCTTTGGAATTTCTTTTTCAGTGATCTCATCAAGCACTATGTATTCTGGTTTTTCTTCTTCTAGTTTCCTTCCCTGCAACTGATATTTATACATGACCTTCTCATTGAATATGAAATCTATACTCCTAATGATTTTGTGATTTTCATAATCCCATAAACGATAACCAAAATAATTAACACCATATACAATAAAGGTACACTTCTTGGATTTTGCTTCAAGCTTTGTTCTATTTATTTATCAATATGGACAAATGCTTCACAACTGAAAGTCTTCATAAATGAATAGTTTAACTTTTTTCCTATCCATGCCTCCTTTGGAATGCCACCATCCAAAACACTTGAAGGTCCTCTTTTTATCAAGTAAACAACAATATCTACAACATCTACGCAAAACAGTAAGGGAAACCCTGCATGCAATCTCATACTCCTTGCACACTCCATGATGGTCATGTTCATCCTTTCTGACACACCATTTTCTTGGTGTTCCCTGAATTGTGTTCTTTCTAAGAATCCCATGGTATGAACAATAATAATCAAACTCCTTGTTGCAGTATTCACCTCCATTTTTTGATTTGAGACACTTCAACATTTTTCCTATCTCATTCTTAACCAAAGATTTCCATTTCTTAAAAGTATAAAAAACATCATATTTTTGTCGAATGCAATAAACCCAAGTTTTTCTAGTTGCATCATCAATCAAATTAAAACAATATAGAGAGACACCAAGAGATGATACCTGATCCGGTCTCCATACATATGTGTGCACAAACTATAACCTTTCACTCTTGTTTTCTTTTCTAACTTTGAGAAATATGAATCTCTTATGTTTTCCATAAACACAATGCTTACAGAAATCCAAATCAATTTGTTTAATATCTGGAAACAAATTTCTTTTGTGAAGTATTTGAATCCCCTTATCACTCATGTTTCCAAGCCTATGATTCCACAGTGATGTATCCACTCCTATAGAATCTAAAGAGATAGAAGAGTCAATATTACCACTACATAAATACAATGTACCTACCTTCTCTCCTTTTTCTATCATCATTGATCCTTTGGTGACCTTCCACGCCTTATCTATACATATAGATATAGATCCTTCACTTGCCAACTACCCAGTTGAAATTAGATTTTTCCTTATATATGGAACATGTCTTATCTCTTTCAACAACCATTTGTTTCTATTCTTTTGCTTTATTTGTAACTTTCCCATTCCAACAATTTTGCATGGTGCATCATCATCCAAATGAACCTATCCAAAATCACCTTGAACATAATCTAGAAAAATGTTTCCCATGGGGTGTGTCATGAAATGAAGCCCCTGAATCTACTACCCAAGACTCTGAAAGATTGTCTACATAAAGAATCAAAGAATCTTGTAGCACATCACATGTTACATTTGCTTCTTGATTTTTCTCTTGTTGTCCATCTCTTTGTTTCTTTGGAGCTCTGCAGTCTTTCTTGAGATGTCATTTCTTCCCAAAATTCCAACACTCTATATTTCCTATTATGTATTTGGATCTTCCATTCCTATAATTCCCACAGTTCCCTGAGCCCTTTCCTCTATCCTTTTTTCTTCCCTTGTTCTCCATGTTTAACGCATTTCCTAATGTCTCACTTGCTCTTTTCCATCGCATTTCCTTGCTAAGGATAACAACAACAACAACATCAAATTTTAAAGTGTTTGAACCAGAGATAGAGTTACTTACAGCCATGACCAAGCCATTCCAATTTTTTGGAAATGAGCATAATATTAGAAAATCCCTTACCTTATCATCAAAGTACACTTTTTCAGAACTTAGATGATTAGTAACCATATTAAATTCATTTAAATGATCTGCGACAGAACCACGTTTTGACATCTTCATATTAGATAATATCTTCATTAGAAATACCTTATTGGATGTCGAGGGTTTTTCATATAGTTTATCCAATGTGTCAATCAACTCTTTCATTGTCCTTTCTTTTGAAATATTGAAATCCACTGATGTTGATAGGTTCAACCGTATCATTCCTAGTGCCTTTATGTCAAGAACCTCCCATTCTTCATCCTTCATGGCCGTCGTCTTCTTTGATATTCCACCTAATGGTAGGAATAGATCTTTATGATATAAATACTCTTCCATTTGCATCTTCCATAACTATTGTTTTCGACCGTTAAATTTCTCAACCCTAAACTTTCCATCTTCCACCATTTCTCCCACTCAAACCAGGAACACTCTTTTCCTACAACTTGTCTTTCGCTCTAATACCAGTTGTTATAAAACATGATCACAAAGCAATAAAATAAAACAAATGAGAAAATAAAACACACAAGATACACAATAAAATAGAGACAGAGATATACGTGGTTCACCCAGTGTGAGCTACGTCAACCAGAGAAATTTCCAGGTCCTTCCTTTTTATTTTCCATCAAAATGAAGGGATACAACCTACAAAATACATGTTGAACTTTCTCTTTTTTCTCTCACAGTCTCCTCTCTCAGAATAAAACATTCACAATAATACACATCCACAATACAATTCCCTCATAAGAGAGAGTTGCCTCCTAGGGAAAAAAACCCTAAAATAACTTCTATCGCTAGATATGTGACCTTATAATGAACGGTCCATATTGACTATGAAATTACAATATTTTACAAGGCAATTTTTTCCAAAATTTTGCTTAGGGGGCACTACCCCCGAATCCCCCGCCGAGTGGGGGCTACAAAAATTATTGTCACCCCCCTGTTGGACCTCCCTAGAGACAGTTTTGGGGGGGGGGGGGAAATCCCCCCCACAACCACCCATTAGGGAATGGGGTCCAAGCACGACTGAAACAAACCTATGAATCATGAAGATAAGCAGTCTCCACAACCAATAGTTGGGCCATCCATTTGAAACCATTATCAAGAAGTATTCCTTTGATAGGGGTTGGTGATATAAGTAAAGTCTATGTCCATTGTCTATTAGAGGAATTATGTATTCATATATTTATATTACTTTGATGGATCCACTAATGTATACTGTATCAATCTCATATGGACTGAGCCATCTAGTGTGAAATTTTTCTCTAAATTCCTTGAACCTGGAATCAAATAATAATGCCCAGTCCCTAGCCTTGAACTTCTCTTTCTTGAGAAACTTATCATGCCATCTGTCCCTTTGATGTTGTATGACTATGGCTCAGTGTAGGGAATCTTGTCTTAGCTCATCCAACTTATTGATTTGAATCAATCTTTGTTTTTTAGCCTCTAATAGGTCCAACCCAAGTTTTACTCATGTCCTCAATGTCTATATTTTTGTCTCAATGGGAAATAACACTTTTTACCCATATACTAACTCGTAGGGTGTGCATATTGTAGTGGTATTCCATGTGGTTCTATAGGCCCATACATATTCAGGGAGACAATCATCCTAGTCCTTTATGTATAATCTTACGGTTTTATTGATGATTGCCTCCAAGATTTTATTATCCCCCTCTACTTGTCCATTTTCATGTGGGTGAGATGTTGTTGTTACTCTGTGATTAATTTTTTAGTTTTCCATTAGGTCTCTAACAACCCATGATGTGAATTGACTTCCTCCTTCCATCACTATCTCCTGTGGTATCCTGAAACTTACAAAGATATCTTTGTGGAGAAACTCCACTACTGTCTATTCAGTTGTCATCATAAGTTATTTTTCCTCCATCCACTTTGTAACATAGTTTGTACATACGGGGATGTAAGAGTCTCAATGGGAAGGGGGATGGTTCCAAAAAATCAATGGCCCATTTGTTAAAAGGTTCTAACACCATATTTGGTTGTATTGGAATTCCATTCACTTGTACCAGTCTACCCATGCATTTACAATTGTCACACCTCTTCACATACTCTTTGGCATCCATGGAAAGTGTGGGCCAATAATACCCCTAATGGAGTACCTTGTACCCATTCCCTTCATCTGAAAAATGCCCCCCACATGTCCCATCATGACATGCTTTTCCTATTTCATGGATGTTGTCTTCTCGTACACATCTTATGATAATCAAATCGGACCTAGTGTAGAAGAGGAACCCATCAATCCATGAAAATACTTCACTTTTCCTGGCTATACTTTGTCATTTTTGGGGGTGAAATGATGAAGAAGTTTTCCTACAGCCAAAAAGTTATAAATATATGAAAACCACATTATGCTAGTAGATACTGCAAAGAGGTGTTCATATGGAAAACAATCTTCTACTAGAGGTTCATTCTTATTAGATGTTATTATGGAAAGGAAGTCAGAAAATACATTATTTTATCCTAGTTTATCTAGAATGGTAATATCAAATTGTTGCAATAAAAGAAACCATCTAGTGACCCTGCCATTGGTGATTGGTTTATTCATTAAATATTTGATAACATCATGATCAACGTGTAAAATGATAAGATATCCAGTAATGTAATGTCTAAACTTGTTTATTGCATGAATAACAAGAAGAAACAATTTTTCAGTTATGGTATAGTTAAATTATGTAGGCGAGAGGTTCTTATTGACATAGTAAATTGAATATGGGTATTTTCCTTCGATTTTTCTAAGAACGACTCCAATAGAGGTGTCTAATGAATATGTGTAAATTTGCAATGGGAGGGTCCAATTGAGACCCTTTAGTACATGAGCTTCATATACTTTGACTTTCAATTCATCAAGCGCATGATGGCATGTCTCTTTCCATACAAACTCAATGTATTTTCTAAGTAGAGAAAATAACGCATGAGCAATGTGTGAAATCATTTGCTAAATCTACGGTAATAGCCAACATATCCTATAGAGAATCATACCTTCTTCTGCAAAGTTGGAGTTGGAAAATTCAATATTACCTTTACTTTTTCTAGGTTGACTTGAATACCTTTTTATGAGATGCGATGCCTTAGCACAATTCCATCGGTTTCCATCATGAAACACTTTTCGTTACTAAGGGAAACATTTGAATCCTTGCACCTAATTAACATATTTTAAAAATTGGCTAATGCCTCATCAAATTCATCCCCATATGTTGTGAAATAATTCATATAAATTTCCACACAATTGTGAACCAGATTAGAGAATATACCTATAACATCTCACTGAAAGGTGGCAGGGGCGTTTCATAATCCAAATGGTAGAACACGGTAGGAAAATTTCCCCCAAGTACAGGTGAACGTTGTTTTCTCTTGATCTTCAAGGGAAATTTGGATATGGTTGTATCCACTGAAACCATTGAGGAAAGAAAAATACTTCTTTCGTGCTAATGATCCAGGTGGATATTGGTGGCCACCCACCTATTCCAACTAGCTGCTCTTGTCAGTTTTTAGTTCAACACGTTCTTTCGTACTTATTTGTAATTGTGGGTTCTACACTTGTGGGGATATATGAATCCATACACATCTTCTAGGTGGATACTAGTGGCCACCCACCTAATTGAATTGGCTTATTTTGGAAGTTTTCATGTTAGCACATCTTTCTGTACTTCCTAGACTATTTTGGGGCCCTAAACAATGTTTTTTTGGTGTGTCACACTCAAACTGTAGACAGAGTCAGAGTTTGATGGCATAATGTGTAGTTATCTAAAATATTTTTCGAATGGGCTATCACGCACCTCAAACAAAGGTCATATGCAAAATTTACAACCCCGAGAAGTTGAGGTACCAACTTACCCATAGGGACCCACATAAATTTTGGCGTTTCATCTCCTAGGGTTACGTTTTTGGATGTCTAGGGTTTTGGAATTCATGAGTAATGTTAAAAAGGAATTTGGAGCCTCATTGTAATGATTCTTATTAGACAAATGTGTGTAGCAAGACACATCTCTTCTTACTGATAGCTACCACCATTCAAGCAAGTTGTTTCCAGTTCTGCAGTTTTACAGTTTCATCCTATTTTATTTATTCAATAGAAGTTACTGTTCACTCTATATCTGTTGTTGTTATCCATATCTCTGTGTTATTGTATTCAGTATTTTATTCCTTTTGTTCTACTCATAAATCCAGATCAGTGGTATCAGAGAGATTTTCTCTTTGGAATATCTTCCATGCCGAGCCTGAAAAAAAAAACATGGGGGACGAGAATAAATATTATGGAGGAGTAAGAGATTCTTTTAAAATGTTTCTTGAGGAAGCCCTTGCATGAAAAAGGAACGAAATGATGGACAAATTTACACAAATCCTTCAACGACTACCCACAGGAGAGGCATCTTCATCAAGCAGCCATGCAACCCCCTTCAAGGTACAAGTAAATTTTGATATTCCATTATTTGAAGGACTGATATATGTGGATGTTGTAGATGAATGGTTGAATTTGCTCGAAGGGTATTTTTCAATCCACAATTTTTTCGACAGGGAAAATATTACTTTTTCACTCTTCAAGGCCATCCCCCATGTTAAGGACTGGTGCGATACTTACTCTGAGAAAAGGGCCATAGAGGAATATAAAATATTTTTGGTCACCCCCACGTGGGATTCCTTCATGGATTCCATTAAATAACAATACTACGATGTTGGAAGTTATGAGGACAAGTACACAAGATGGATCACGCTACATCTAGAAAGGGACCAGATAGTACTAGATTTCACCAATAGTTTCCATACCCTGTGCACCAAATTGGGTATTGTTGGCCCTTGACCAAGTTTTGGGAGTTTCTTGGTCATGTTGACCTATTTTTGGACTTCGAAAACCTGTCGAAGGAGGAGTGAAATACGAAGCGGAGATCACGGGATCCCGGGCCCCTTTTAGGCCTCTTTTTAGGTTTTGGGAATATGTAACGGGAAAGGGATGTTGGCCCATGTGTTTACCCATGTTTAGGCCTATTTTGTAATATATAAATAGATACCTAGGCGATGTATAAAAGAGACAATGAGCTAAGTGCCAAGTGTAAGTAATAGTTGTATATGCTCTGTGCATGCTGTGTGAGACTTGCAAAGCTAAGTGCAAGTAACTGTAAGAGATTGAGTAGAATCTTTGTGCTGTAACCTAACTCGGGAAAGGAGGATCCGACGGGGTACGCAAAGATATCATGTCCTATGTGGAGTGGGGTTTGTATGGCTATATGCATGAAGATGACTGATTGAAGATAATAAAGAAGAAGAGTTGGTGGACGTAACCCCAAGAGAGGGGTCAACCACATAATCATTCTGTTATCTTGCTTGGTGCTTGTATGAATGTGTTTATGTCTTGTTTTCTTAGTGCTTTGATATGATTAGATATATTTTCTTATTCTAAGTGCTAATGATATATGGAATGTTAGATCTAATATACATGAATATTCCCAGTTATTGATCATTTATGTCCGACCTATTCTATCTATGCTAAGTGCTCATATATGGTAGATTATTGTGAGTACTGTGAGGCTCTGTTTTATCAGCGAAGTAGATAATGATTGCATGTTAAAGAACTAACGGTGCTAAGTGCTTCACAAAGTTGTATAATCACAGATTTGTGTCCTAGCTAAGGTTACAGACACTTGAATCCTGCAACCACCCCTACCTCTACCTCAGGTGATACTTCATCTGCTTCGCAAATGTTGCTGAAAGTGTCGATAGTTAGGGTTTTGTTGGTGCACTCTTGTAGCATTGAACCCTGGGTCTACCCCTGTGCCAACAAATGGTTCCGTTGTCAGGACCTGAAACTGTGATTGCTAGGAACTGAGAAAGAGGAATCTCTATGCAAAGATTCATCCTGAAATTGTGAAATCTCTGTGAGTAGATCTGTTCCCTAGTGCACAGTATTCTACTTGATCTGGAAAGCTCTGTACTAAATAAAGAAGGTCAAATCTGTAGAAAAGAAGAAGGATCTAAAATATTTGTTCTCCAAGAAAGGTAAACGTGAGAAGTTATGATTGAAAGAGGTAATATCTGTAAGCTTTGTTCTCTATAAAAGTAAGATAAGTGGAAATTTTTGTTTCTAGAGTATGGATCTAGGTACATCTGATAGGTTTTGTCCTAGTTTGAAATCTAGGGTATTAATAGATGAAAAAAGGTTTGATATGAATAGATATGATAAGAATAATGAAAGATATGTTATACCTATGCACAGAAAGAATGTTTGGACTAACAAATGGATGCAGTATCCTAGAAAGAATTTGTTGCAGGTTAGCTACCATGATCCTAGTGCATAATACAGAAGAGGTTGGGGATCATTGAAAAGAAAGAGAGGAATAACCCTCTGTTATAGTCGCAGAAGACCGTGACATCTTACTAAGGAATGCCCTGGTGGAAGACCTAGTTTTATTTGTTGTAAATCTATAGACCATGAAGTATTGGATTGCCCGAGAATGATCGCTAAGCTTGAAGGAATGAATCTGAATCAAGAAAACCCTAAAGTAGATCCAGAAAAGGAAGAACCCCAGAAAGACTCGGAGAAGGTATTTCTACAAATGAGAGAAACCTTGAATGACCACCGACATGGCATCTTATCGAAGATTTTCAAAGAGAAGGAATGCATAAAATCTTGTCTATTCATCACATGTTAGCTTATCGAAGATTTTAAAAGTTGTCTATTTATCCCGCTGCGCCATGCAACGAGAAAATTTTTGGTAATTGAGAATTTGAGCTCACAGCCTTGATAAAGATTTCCCAATTTTCACTACGCCTTTTCATTCTACCCTATTGTAGTGTCCATGTTACTTTGAGAAGCCATGATATCCATCCCGAGCATGTATGTCCGAAGAGCTAATCACCAAAGAAGCAACTGCGATAGAAGTTATGATCGAATTAATGACTGAAAGAAACATGTCAGGAAGAGGACTGTCTACAGGTGTATAGGCATCATCGATGCAAGGAGTGCAAGCCTCCCCGTATAATACTCGAGCCGGCCCATACCGGAAAATCGACGAAAAGAGAACTAAGCATAGAGATGATCTTGAAAATGCTAAGTTGATCTTGAGGATATTACCTACCTACCTACCACCTCTGAGTGGCACAGTAAACAAAGATAGTGTAACCTAAGAGTTCAACTACACTTTGGTCACTGTGTACCTTCTGAAAGAAGTGCACACAGTTCATATCGACCAGGATAAGCTCACCGCGTTGAAGTTCATCGACTTCAACCTTGGTGCGTGGAAGGCCTACAAATGAATTGGGTGAAGTACCTCGCAAACTAGTTGGAACTTGACTGCAGAGAAGGACAGGACCAAGGTTATGAGTTCCATTACAGTTGGTTGCTGATCTTAATCACTTTCATCGCATGGGAGATGATGGAAGGTGAAACCTTCCCGGATGTCGAGCCCTTTGAACCATTGGCCGTGAAGTTCAGTACGTTGTGGTATTCCAACGACATGAACAAGCAGTGGCAGTCCAATGACGTCTTCAACACATATTACAACCAATTGAAGATCGCCATCCAGGCTACACCTCACATCACCCCGAACACACTTCACAGATTTAGGCCATTGATGAAATTCAATACAAACCTCCACTTCATCTACATCACACCGTGCGCTGATGAGCATCACCAACAGTTGTAGTCCTACTACAAACTAACAAAGGAAGACTTAGAAGAGATTACTAAGGAGTGGTCGATGGACCTCCTTATCCCAGCTGACCCTGCAAATCTCTCTGATGTTGATAGTCCAAAAACCATGCACGATAAACCTGGACAGAGCAAGACCAAGAAGAATGAAAGAGCCCATGATGTCCACAACACTTCAGTACATAATCCTTCCATCTCACCTGAGTGAAGAGGTGATGGTGGAGAGATATATGGAACCGAAGTTGAACATAAGAAAGACGAGGTCACACCACCAAGAGCTGAAGATGATCCCTCAAAGAAAAGGAAGGTTTCCCCTTCGAAACCTTCTTCAAGGAAGAAAATGAAAGAAACTAAAACCAAGTTTGAGACCACCCTAACCTCAGACGAATTAAACTTCATCATCACTGCACTGAATGATGCTTCTATAGAGATATTAGAGAAGAAGGAATCCAAGAAAGAGGATATGTTCAGTCGGATCAATGTAGAATTTCAAGAAATACAACAGGTACTACAGTCCAGCCGTTCAGTTTCCACTATAACTCTACCAGGAGGAACATCAGAACTGGGATATGAGCCATCTCAACTCCATCGGATTGTTGATATGGTGGAAGCTCGCATACTACGAGAACAGGAGGAAACAACACAAGAAACATAGGCTCTGGCACAAGCACAGGGAGATCTGCTAGAACAACACAGTAATGCAGAACAAGAGAAGCTTGCTATGCAAGGGAAGTTTGATGAAGAGAAAGCAGAGCTACAACAAAGAAAGGGACAATTGTTCACTGAGCAACTTGAAGTTAAGGAAAGGGTCAACATAGCACTTTTCTCTGTGACAATCGTCAAAGTACAGACCGAAGAATGAGTCCCACAACAAGTGGCACAAATCAAAGAGGTAATCCAGAAGCTCCAACAGCGCATCACATATCTAGAACTCCATGTTGTACCCAAAACCCCTCAAGAGATAAGGGACCAACAAGAAGAAACTACCCACAGTACAGTTAACAGATTGAAAGCTCTTTCCCTAGAATGCAAGTAGCTAAGTAATCAAAGTGATCAGACGTATGAAAACCTTATAGAGAATCTAGAATTGCAGATGCTGGAGTCACAACTCCAGGAAGAAAAACAACATGCGGGTATGCTACAGGCATAGCTGAAGGCCTTGTCTGTAGTAGATAGAATGAAGAGATCTCATGAGTAGCATGCAGTGCAATAGCAGATACATATTCTTCAAAGTAAAGTGATGGAAGTCACTCAATGACTTCAACCTATGCAAGACAAGGCATGTCTATTGTTTACAGAAGTCAAGAGTTAAGGAGCAGAGCTATACCAAGTCGTCATTGCAGCAGAACAATGCCTGGAAGGATCGGTGAATGACGCAGTAATCCAGGAGTTCATTGAGAAAGAGGCCACAACAAAGAAGCAAGTTGAAGCAGCTTGGGCTAAGCTCGAGGTGTTCGAGGAAGAATTGGTCAGACCAGAGTGACTTAGGATGAGTCACAGGTGAGTGTTGGGGGCCCGTTGGCCCTTGACCATGTTTTGGGAGTTTCTTGGTCATGTTGACCTATTTTTGGACTTTGACAACCAGTTGAAAGAGGTCCTCAAGATGAAGCGGAGATAACGAGATCTTGGGCCCTTTTACGACCTCTTTTTGGGTTTTGGGAATATGTAATGGGAAAGGGATGTTGGCCGATGGGTTTACCCATGTTTAGGCCTATTTTGTAATATATAAATAGATACCTAGGCGATGTAGAAAAGAGTCGATGAGCTAAGTGCCAAGTGCAAGTAATAGTTGTATATGTTCTGTGCATGCTGTGTGAGACTTGCAAAGCTAAGTGTAAGAAATTGTAAGAGATTGAGTAGAAGCTTTGTGCTATAACCTAACTCGAGGAAGGAGGATCCGACGAGGTACGCACATATCTCCTGTCCTATGCAAAGTGGGGTTTGTATGGCTCTGTGCATAAAGATGACTGATTGAAGATAATAAAGAAGAAGATTTGGTGGATGTAGCCCTAGGAGAGGGGTGAACCACGTAATCACTGTGTTATCTTGCTTGGTGCTTGTTTGAATGTGTTTATGTCTTCTTTTCTTAGCAATTTGAGATGATTAGATAGATTTTCTTATGCTCAGTGCTAATGATATATGGAATGTTAGATCTAATATACATGAATATGCTCAGTGCTTGATCAGTTATGTCTGACCTATTCTATCTATGCTAAGTGATCATATATGGTATATTACTGTGAGTACTACGAGGCTCTGTTTTATCAACGAAGTAGATAATGATTACATTTTAAAGAAATAACAGTGATAAGTTCTTCACCAAGTTGTATAATTATAGATATGTGTCCTAGCTAAGGTTGTAGATACTTGAGTCCTGCAACCACCCCTGCCTCTACCTCGAGTGAGACTTCATCTTCTTTGCAGGTGTTGCCGAAAGGGCTGGTAGTTAGGGTTTTGTTGGTGCACTCTTGTAGTGTTGAACCCTGTGTTTGCCCCTGTGCCAATAGGTATCAAAGATTTTGAATGACATATGGTGCTCAAATACCATGACTATCTTCATATATACATTCATACAAAAATGGAGTTTCTAGACATCGCATGATTAGGTGCATCTTATAGATATGTTGTCAAGATCGAGCTAAAATTTAAGTAGAAGAGGTGAGAGTTTGGATCTAAAAACTCCTCACAGTCGAAGTAGGGAAAAGGTGGCCCCAACCCACAAAAAAAGGTACAAAGTAAAGATGGCCACTCTCAGGGCAACCATTCCAAGCCGCAACCCAAGAAGGGTAATGAGAAGACGAGGAAGGACATAGGAAAATGGTGTGAATACCATAAAATCCCTTGGCACAACACCGGATAATGTCGTTTCAAAAATTCACTAGTGGCCAAGATAAAAGCTTCTGAGTCAGAGGAATATTTTGACTCTGAATCAAATCTAGAAAGTAGGAAGTGAATCATCGATTCCAAACCTAGTGCCATTGTTGCTACTACCAAAGTCCAACCAAGCGAACCAGAAGAACCAGAGGAAGGGGAACACCTCTTTCACTCATAGATGTGACTAAAGGGAACTCTGTTACATTTCATTGTCTATAGTGGAAGTTAGAAGAACCTAATTTCAGCAGATTTCATCAAGTGGCTAGACCTACCGATCACACTGCATCTGTAGCCCTACACCATCGGCTGGCTTCACCAAGGATGAGATCTCTGTGTCATCCAACAATGTTGTCTTCCCTACAACATCAAGCCATTAAAATATGAGCTAATGTGTATTAATATAGACCCCGCAATTTTATTATTACTTTGGGTAGACAATTGTACATGATACCAGAGGTAGCACTGTCTACCGCTATTGCTTTAATCTCTGCTAAGAAATGAAGTAAGGTCATTTCATAGACTAGAAAGTTCTTCTTCTTTGTGATTCATTCTCACAATAAGAAGAAGGTTGTCTCCACATCTGTGACCTCCACATAGAGCCTCTCTTTGTAGCAGAAGCAAGTGGACAAGATCGTGGAAGAGTACAAAGACATATTCTCCTCACCCACCAGGGTACCAATTCACTGCCAAGTCAAGCATCCAATCGATCTAACCCCTGATGCCCCGATTCCTAATGGCCCATTCTACCATCGCTCGCTGATGGAGAATGACAAAATAAAGCACCAAATCTAAGAGTTTCTTCAAAAGGGGCACATCTAACCCAACTCCTCCCCTTGCGAAATCCCTATTGTGTTGGCGTAGAAAAAATAAGGGACTTGGTGGCTCTGTATTGATTATAGAGCACTAAAAAAAATCATAGTCAGGAATCGGTACCCAATTCCCCGAATTGATGACCTTCTTGACCAATTCAAGGGGGGAAATTTCTTCAACAAGATTGACCTAAACTCTGGCTACCACCAAGTTCCCATCGAACCAACTGATGTATGGAAGACAAATTTCAAATCTACAGAAGGTCTCTTTGAATGGTTGGTCATGCCCTTTAGCTTAACAAATGAACCAACAACTTTCATGAGATTTATGGATGATGTTTTGAGACCTTTCACCAACTCTTTTGTGGCGGTATATCTGGATGACATCCTCATCTTCAACAGATCTTGGGAGGAGCACATACAACATATTCAATAGGTTTTGGGAACTCCGCGGAAAAAAAATCTATATGCCAGCTTGGAAAAATGTTCCTTTGGAATGAACAGGGTCCAATACTTGAACTACATTGTCGATGATCATGGGGCACATGTGGATCCAACTAAGATCCAATTCATTTGTGACTGGCCAGCCCCGACCACACTAACTGAGATTCAAAGATTCTTGGGTCTTTCCAACTTCTATCAAAGGTTCGTGTTGGGATTATCCCATATTTCATGGGCCCTCAACCAAGTAACCAAGGGTAGTGGCAAGGAAAATTTTTCATGGGGGAAGGCACAACAAAAAGCATTGGAGGATCTGAAGCATTGCTTGTGCTCAACTCCAATACTCTCCTTACCTTATCTGCAACAACCGTTCGATATTGAGATTGATTCCTCTGAATATGTTGTCAGTGCAGTTCTCACCCACCATGGGAATCCAGTAGCATACTAGAGTGAGACACTCTCAGATACTATCCAGAAATATGCCACCTATGACAAAGAAATGTATTCCATTGTGAAAGCCTACTGATAGTGGAAACATTACATTCTGGGCAAGGAGACAATCATCCACACTAATCACAATCCTCTGTAGTTCATACAAACACATGGGAAGTTGAAAAATGATCGCCATCAAAAGTAGTCCACATATCTACAACATTTCCATCTCAACATCAAGTACAAAATAGGGAGCACAAATCATGTCACTAACTGCCTCAGTCACCCTCCTATTGCTGCACTCACCACAATACTCCATTCCCGTGAGCATGAGGCATATGAGTGTCCCCAACTTTATCAGCGTGACCTGGACTTCACCACCACTTATCATCTCTTGGGTATATGAGCGAATGTCACTGATTTTTACATCCATGATGGACTGTTATGCCATCTGGGCCACCTCTGTGTTCCCACAAGAGAGCATTCAAAAATTATTTGGGACGCTCACTATAGTCGGATGACATGACATTTTGGCATGGATAAAATGGTGGTTGTTCTACAGAAACATTTCTATTGGCAAAAAATAAAACAATATGTCAGTAAGTATATCAGATCTTTCACTGCCTGTGCCATTTCCAAGCTAGCCGTCAAGAAGCAAGGCTTATACAACCCTCTTCCTAATCCTGAGAGGAATTGGGAATCCATCTCGATGGATTACATGTCTATCCTTATGTCCACCAAGAATGAAAATGATTGTTTATTTGTGGTGTTGGATCAGTTTTCAAAGATGTCCATTATCACAGCCTATAAGAAGAACATCACAGCGGCAGATACTGCCAATCTCTTCTTCGTACGGGTGTGGCTCCATCTTGGGATACCACAATCCATCACCTCAGATCAGGACAAAAGGTTCCTCAACACATTTTTGTCGAGTCTTTGGTCACTGTTGGACACCAAGCTCACTAAATCCACTTCTTTTCACCCCCAAACCGATGGCCAGACAAAGGTCGTCAATCAAATGATTTTTCACATCCTGTGCATGTACAACTCTAAGAATCCACATACATGGGATGAGATTCTTCCCTATGTTCAACATAGCTACAACATGGCTCTCCATAGTTACACTAGCCATAGCCCATTTCAGGTAGGGTTGGGATTCCAACCCTTTGGTCCCATTTATGTTTCCCTACATCTTGCAACCACATAGGTGGAATATTCCCATGTTCAGTCTGAGGCTGACAAACTCACTAGATTCATCGAGAGGATTCAACACATCTGCCAATAGGTCCATGAGATTTTTCAGAAATCCAATGTGAAGTACAATAAACACCATGATAAACACCGGGTATTGGACCAGTTTCAAGTGGGAGATAAGGTCTGGTTACATTTACTAAAAGAGCACCTTACAGGGCTCCATTGGAAGCTCCTCCCACTTTTCTATGGGCCTTACACTATCACCAAGGATGTGGGTAAAAATGATTTTGAGATCAACAATCCACCCTTCCTTGTCTTGCACCCAATGTTCAATGTGGACCTCCTTCGGCCATATTTTCCACCATTATTAGACCTCAGAGATCACATAACAACTGACGCCAATATATCTCAACCCTGACTACATGGAACAAGAATCCACCAATCAAATAGTGGACACACAGGTCAAGGGAACTCGCCAACATAGGATACAACTTTATCGGTTTGTCAAGGAAGGTAAAATCCTACACCAAGGAAAGTGGCTCACCCGGGGAAAGCTTCAACATAAGTTTCCTCACCTGATGGGGGAAATCAATGCAACAGAGACCATTGCTTCCTAAAGGGGGGGACTGATCCAGGTGGATATTGGTGGCCACCCACCTATTCCAACTGGATCCTCTTGTCATTTTTTAGTTCAAATGTTCTTCTATACTTCTTTGTAATTGTGGGTTCTACACTTCTAGGGTTATTTGAATCCCTACACATCTTTCGGTGGAGACTGGTGGCCACCCGCCTAATCCAACTGGCTTATTTTGGAAATTTTCATGTCAACACATCTTTATGTACTTCCATGATCATTTTGGGTCCCTAAACAATGTTTTTTTGGTGTGCCACAATCAAACTGTAGAAAGAGTCATATTTTGACATAATAATGTCTATTTCTCTAAAATACCTTTCCAATGAGCTATCAAACACCTAAAACAGAGGTCATATGCAAACGTTATGACTCTGGGAAGTTGAGGTACCAACATACCCATAGGGGCCCACATAACTTTTGGCATTTCATTTCCTAGGGTTAGGTTTTTGGATGTCTAGGGTTTTGGCATTAATGAGTAATGTTTAAATGGCCTATGGAACCTCATTGTAATCATTCTACTTAGACATACATGTGTAGAAATCCACATCTATTCTCAGAGATAGCTACCACCATTCGAGCAAGTTGTTTCCAGTTCTGCAGTTTTACAGTTTCATCATATTTTATTTATTCAATAGAATTTATTGTTCACTGGATATTTGTTGTTGTTCTCCATATCTCTATTTTATTGTATTCAATATGTTATTCCTTTCGTTCCACTCATATCGACCCATCCATAAACCTCAGCGCCAGATGCAATCGGCATTGAAACACATAGTCAAAGAGGAGCTATAGAAACTACTTACAACTAAATTCATCTATCCCATTTCTAATAGCTAGTGAGTCTCCCCTCTTGTCATGGTACTAAAGAAAAATGGCAAATGGAGAATTTCTGTAAATTATAGAGAATTAAATAAAGCAACACATAAATATCACTTCCAATTACCATTTATCGACCATGTCCTGGACACATTAGTTGATCTAGATTTATGAGTGGAACAAAAAGAATAACATATTGAATACAATAAAACAGAGATATGGAGAACAACAACAAATATCCAGTGAATGGGTCGATATCCTTCCTTAATATATATATATATATATATATATATATATATATATATATATATAT
>ML779739.1:670750-683818 GCA_009831015.1 Picea engelmannii | reverse complement strand
TGGTTAATTTTCAAGGTTTTCCCTGGGATAATTTCTATGATTTCTATAAGGAATCATTGGTTTTTTTATTGTATAGGTTAATGTTCGATGGGTGAAATTCTTGTTGAGGCTAAGGAAACTTGAGTTTCTAGTTTCATGATATGCTCAAGAGGATGCGTGTTTTCTGAGGAAGAGGAAGAGGCTATAACATTAGTAATTTCATTGTCCTCTATTTTATCTCTTATGGATAGGTATTGATCTATGGATATCACTTGATTGGCTTCCCCCTCTTCATTGCTCTCTTATCCATCAACCCAAAGTGGTGTTTCTAAGTCTATGTTGGGTTTAGAAGGAGGGTAGAGGTTTAATGTTTTGGTGTATGTCTCATGGGAAATATTCATGTTGATTGATCGGAAACTGATGTAGGCATTGACTATGGATAACCATGTTCATCAGAAGATTAGAGGATACCCTCCCATAGAGGTTTTAGGTTGTAGGACGATGAAATCAACATGATATTCCCATGAATCGAAAGATATCATTATATCTTCTATAATTTCTTATGGTTTAATGGTTGATATATTAGTGAGTTGAAGGAAAATGGGGGTTCCCCTAAGGCCTATAAGGCACAAGGCTTCCATAGTATTACATGTCATAACGTTGATGGCAGCCCTGAGGTCGATTAATGTGTTATTAAGAAGTGTATTTTTTATTTTCACATTAACATTGGACTGCCAGGGTTAGAGTATTTAGCTGCGAGAAATCCCCCCATCATTAAGTATGATAGTTTTCCCATGACATGAACAATTTGGGGATCCTTTAATTTACTACTGAGATTCCTCAAAAAAAGTTCTCGTACCCCCTTTGAATAAATAGGTACATCCTTAGTTGCTTGAAATAACGGTATTTTCACACACACATTTTTTAGTTCACTTAAGAAATCAAAATCAGGTTTTGTAAAAGGTTTTTCTCGATTTAGCCTTTTAGGATAGGATGGGTCTTGAAGTGCATGGTGGAAATTTTCAGATTTTGAAGGTTCTTGAGATTGTTTTGATTCTTTATTTGGGAATTCATCATTTATATGTTCAATTCTAATGCAAGGTTGGTCCTTTGTTAGAGTCTTCTTGGATCTAAGGTGAATGTAGTTGCAGTCTAGGGAAGAGATGGAATAAGTAGGGTGGGTTTCAAGTCCAAAAACTTGCACTGGTTGACTTGGCCTTCCATTATTTGGTTTAGGTATGGGTTGTGCAGGTAGTTGTGTTCGAGGAGGGTTAGATGTAGATGCATGCATATGGGGTGGAGGAAGAGTTTGCATGGGTGGTTGTGTCATAGGTTGTTGAGGTCTTCCTATGGAAGGATTTCTCCATCCTTGTTTCCATCACTGGTTAGGAGGAGGAGCTACCCATTGTTGTGTTGGCATACCCCATGGTTGAGAAACATATTGCATTAAAGTATTAGCTGAATATGAATTGAAATATTTATATTGATCTTGGATCATACCTTGAGGTCTAGGATGCCAGGGTCTCTTTTTAGAGACGTAGCACAAATTTTCTGGCTCCTCAACTTTTTGATATATGGCTTTTAGTCTAGCAAAGGATGGAAAATTATGTGTAGCATGATCCTCGTTGCATATTTCGTAGACCTTGATCTAATCCAATATACATTCTCCCTTTGGATGATTTTTTCTACACTTCGAGCAAAACATAGCCAATGTAAGTTCTATTTATTCCTACTTCTTATTTGTCTACAGTGTATCCAGTTGGGAGCTTAGGGAACTAAGTATATTGGTTTTAAATTCCTCTAACATGTTTTTGATTTCTTCCCTCGTTACTCCTCCTCCAAATTTTTTTCTTGTTCATTCCAATATATCTCTTGCCCTTTTGTTTGTTTTAGATGTGCCTCTAGAATACTTACGGAAAAGTTCCAAGATAATGTTGTATTCTAACTGTGAAACATCCCCCTCGTCCATAAGGTTGAGGATTTCTATAGAATCGTCTCATATTCCTCTTAGAAATAAGACACCTCGCATTTCAGGAGACAAGTCTCCTTATTTTTCCCTTTGTAGGTTGTAGGTGAATCTATCGATGTAGTCTTCCAGTCTCTCATCTTAATGTTGCATCATATTGAAAACTCTCTCTCCTTTCTTTGTCTTTGCAGTAGTCTTGGTATTTGTCCAAAAATTTCTTTCTCATTTTGTCTCATGATAAGATGTTGTTCTTTCTGATACCGATGAAACATCGTAGTACAATGCTCTTAAGTGTCATGGGAAAAAGATCCAATTTCTAAGTTTTTGTCACATAGTCTTAGCTTATGAAAAGTACATCGAATTCAAAGAGGAAGGTATCAAGATCTTCTTTAAATAACCCATGAAATTTTATCAAAGCTGAAGGAGGGATGTTCTTCATCTTGGTTTCCTCATATGTTTCTTTGATTGGGAATTTGAAAGTCGTGGGTTCCTTCTTGAAAACCTCATGGGATATTTCTTTCCAAGGGATTTCCTCTACTTCCAAAGGTTCCTCAGGAAAAAGGAACTCTTATGAATGATATTTCTTGTTGATATGTTCCTATGACAATGGAATTTCAGTGTGAAGAGATCCTTGTACAAACTCTGATTCCTAAGGAAAGGCCTCGAGATTCTTCTTAGAAAGAGAAATTGTTGTAGGGGATAAGTAATTCAGTTGATGATGCTCCTTCCCCTTTTGCGATTATCTTGCACTACTATCTTTTTGGGAGTTTTTGGAAGTGTTAATAATTCTACCTTGTTGATCTCTAGATTTGGACATAGAAAATATTATAAAATCATCCTACAAATTACTGGAAAGAAATCATAACATTTATTATACTAAAATGAAAAGAAATTGACACAACTAATAGTACTACGTTTTTATAGTTTCCCGAAAACGACGCCAAAAATGACATATTTTTCCGTTACTTTCGAATGAAATTAGCAAGAAAAAGAAGAGTTGTACATTTAATTATCAATCTAGGGCTCGTATGGAGCTTGTGAACTGTCATGCACAATTTATGCAATAAGAGTGTTGTTTTTACTACAACATTTTAGAACTTTAATGTCAAAATTCAAAGATTCAAGATTCTTTAATTAAATCACCAAACTATGTTATGGCCTAAGTTGCAGGAAATTAAATAGCACACTAGCAAGAAATTGAAATTACTCTTGCAAAAATTAAAGCACTCTTGTGGAAATTGAAATCACACTTGCGAGAATTGAAATCACACTTGCAGAAATTAAAACTATGCTATGATCTGTTGGTGACTTTCTTGAGTATGATGAAGATATTGTATTTTTTCAACAATGACATGTTTTTTCATTCAATACAAATCCAAGCTATTGGAGACTAAAGCTATCATAAATCAGAAAGAAAGAAAACAAAGTGCGGCTGCAAGAGTAGTTGCAACAACATGAGTTGTAGCAACGAAGCTGCAATAGGAATAGAATATCAACAACTTAGGTTGCAACAATGCGAGTCACAACAACTAAACTCTATTAGGACCAAATATGTAAAGACATGAGTTGCAATAATGAAAATTGCAGAATCATCTATGATCATAATCTCACATAAATCCAAATTAACATCGGAGTTTCAATTTAGAATTATAAAATGAAACCACACACGAATCACAACATTGCTCTGTGAATTTGGAATTGCAGTAAAAAGAGAGACAAAATAACCATGAAATAAAAAAAACTTTTTTACGATTCTAAAATGACAGTAATATCAGGAAAACGAACATAGAAAGTAAGTGTTACTACAAATCCAGAGTTATAACAATTGAAGGAAATAAAGATAAAATAAATCGAACAAAATCAAAATGCTAATCTCTAACTCTATTGTTATAGGAAGTACCTGAATAAGGAGGGGGCCCTACCCCCTTAGGCAAGGTACTGAGCTATGAAACCAGAATGAAACCAAAATCACACAATCACCAGTACATTAACACGTGAATGAAAGCCTGAACAAAACTTATATTTTTGAAGTATGAAAGATACAATAGAAGAAACATGTATTTTCTAAGATATTTTCCTCTCCCACAACTCTATGGAAGCTAAGGTTTTTATACAACATGAATACTGTCTAAAATTATACAAATGTTGAATGGACAATCGTGAGAATCCGACTGTTCATATGGTTAAAAATGTTATTTGAAACTTTAGTGAGAATCAAGCGTGTGCTAGCTCGATAGGAAAATTGATTTCTCCTTTAGTCACATGCTTTCCTCCTATCTCCTTTCTTTATGAATATTGCTTCCCAAATTCCAGTTGCAGTTTTGAATGTTGTGTTTGTGAGATTTATTTGGAGTCACAACAACTAAAATCATGCTTGTAATTGCAATGTTTTGTCTGGAGTTGCTACGAATGAACCTTGAGTTGCAGTAGGTGGTTTGCACCCAGAATTGCAGCAAATTGGTTTGCGCTCGAAACTGCATCACTTGGAGTTGCAATAAGGAGGTGTTGCAACTACTATATTCTCCTCTATAGCAATATTAGTAACTGAAAGTAATGAGTTCCTTTTAAAAATTTTGTAAAAATAACGTAATAATGAAGTATTGGGAAGTTTTAATACCTTAGTGATAAGTAGGATGAACTGGATAATGAAAGGATAAAAAATGAAGTAACTAATAAAATGTTAAGAAAAAAGGTATAGACTGGTGCTGAGAGTATGCCATTTTAGTCACCCATTAAATACTTCACTAGTAATCCATTTTTTCGAGAAGCATTAAAGAATTATTGTTTTCTTACGAATTCCCACAAATTTGTCTCAATCACTTGAACACCTTTATGATTTTCTCTTTGTTGAATTATGAGTAGGAATTTAGCATGGATAAAATATTATATTCATAGATATGGGTCTCCTACAGGCCCCAATTTCCATGGAATTTAGCACAGGTTAACTCCCTTAAGTTCATTGCAGTTTCCTTTCATTCCTTGGAAATTACCTATAGGACTCCCCTTACTTGTGTAGATGGAACAACGCCCCATATTTTGAAATCTCCATCTACTTGGTGATAGAAATTTCCTTAGATAGGTGCCTTAAAATGATGACCCTTGTTGCATTTTGGTGCTTGTTCCATTGAATCCCCTTTGGTGCCCATGCCATTAAATCCCCTTAGGGATTGGGAGTCTAGTTAGTATACATTCCAGAGTTGAAGCCACATACTAATCTTCTCATCATGTTGAAATCATTACTCTATGGAATCTCATATTTATGGTTGGTGTTTGTTGGATTATCACATATCATTATCTATCCACTTCATCCATACAATGATAATTTTTCATTTTTATGCCACCATTCACCCACCCCCAAGGAGATTCCCACTAATGACCCTACCATCAATTACTTTCATTTTTAGTTTTCACATTTTTCACTACCACCATCTATTTGTTTTCTGGGGAATTTATCTGGACATTACCCCTTCATATCCCCATTTGGTTTCCCAATGGGTTTTTTATTGGTTATTGAGTCTTTATACATAATGTTTAGATTTGTTCTATCCTCTTGATTTGTTTAGATCTGAGATGAGTCACCATTATTTCCCATGGAGTCAATTCAATTTCACATTGAGTCTTGTTATATTTTTACCATGCCTCCATGCGTCATACCCATTATGTATTTCCAAGTGTTGACTTCAAGTTTTCCTAGTGGTTTACTAATATTCCCTTAAAAATATATGTGTCTAGTAATTGGCCATTTATAGTGGAATATTTTCAGTCACTGCTAGGTAAACCTTGCATTTATGCTCTAAACAAGGGATTCCTTGAGTCCACCTGTCATTTCCATCCCTATTTCCCTTTGGTCTCAGTCTCTTTCAATCACACATTACTTTCTACCTCCTGATGGATTTAAGGACTCCTCATTTCCTTGATTTCAATAGGCCTTCCCCTATCAAATTCAACACTTGTATTCTAGGGGTATATCTTAGAGGACCATGTACCTTGACCTCATATTGATTATTGGTGGGTGCCTTTGACCAATCATGCAGAGAAATTAGTGCTCTTTAACTTGGTTTTTTCTCATGTGCTCAACTTAAACTCATTATCACACGATTGAGAATCATACACTTGATTGTTCAATGATCCAGTTGATTGTACCAATTCCTTAGACATGTGCAAGATGCATTCGAACTCAAGAGGGAGTTTCTCTTCATGTATTACCCCACATGTTATGACATCAACATATGATTCTATATATATAGCTCCACTTGTTGTACTTTGGATGTTGGGCCTAATGAACCCCTTTTATTTTTGGGAACATGCAAACTTCCCTTTATTGACATCAACACCTTCATTATATGGTTAGAAAAATATCTAGATCTAGTGGTTGTGATAGATAATATAAAAAGTAATGAAAAATAGAATTATAAACCCTGACTCAAATGCGATCTTTCATTCTCAATCTTATACCATTCATGAGAAAAGTAAACGCTTGCAAGAAATAAACAAAAATCAGAACAACAAGCTTATAAACAATAAAATAATGCTTCATTACCCAATGGAAAGAAAATATTACAACACCTGTGGAGGAAATTAATGGAGAGAGTGGCTCCATGACCTCATCCTTGGGAGGGTTCTTTTTATTTCTAGATTGTCTGTGTGTGATCTCCTCTCATTGTGGCTATAAGTAGCTATGGAAATTGCTAGAGATGTTATCGAGAAACTAGGGTTCTTGAATCTTAGTGCAAATTCGATAACATTCACTTACTATGGATGGCGTTTTATGGAAACAGAGTGACCCCTTGGTATTTATCAGAAAAATAGTGGTTACCCCTTGACATGGTCATAACAAAAAAGGATTATTTAACCATATCAAATTTAACATCACTTTTAGGGTTTTTGAATAACTACTTTATTTTATTTTATTATTTATATTTTTTGGATAATTTCATGATAAATGGCTAAAAGGAGGTTTTATGACCTTAGGAAATGTGTTTTCTTGAGTCATAGTGGTGAAAAATGAGGTGAAATGGGTAAAATGAGTGGAACTGATAATGTATGTGGTGTAGTTCGGTAAACCTAGGTAATTTTGTCTAGGTGAACAACTTTTGAGTGATAACAACCTAGACATTAGGGTCTCAAGTCTTTAGGGTTCAGAGGAGATGCACATATAGTATTTTTCTAAGATTATTACTCACCCTTCTTATTCAAGGCAAATTCCTTGCAACATCGATCAAATCCAATTTTTTTTAATTCATTTAATTTTTTTATTAAACTTAAACATTTTTAAAAATAAAAATTATGTTATTATATTAGCTTTTTTCCATTTTTTATATTTAAAAATTAAAACAAAAACAAAAACTTTTAAATTTTATTTAATAATTTAAAATAAATAAATAAAGTCAAATTTTATTTAATATATGAAAAATAATAACAAAAGTTGGCTTTCTCATTTATAAAAATTAAATTGAATTTTTAAAACAAAAAATCAAAATCCCCTTTTCTTTGATGATTGCATTTTCGCTTCCCCTTGTCACTCTTCTACTCCTCCATTTCACACTCTAATTCACCTCACTCTATTGTGAAATATCTTGTGCTACTATAGTGTTGGTTTTTTTCTAAAATATCTTGAAACTTCATGAAAAACCTCATTAACATTATGCTAAGTTCTCAAAGCTATGTAATACATTATTTGTTTGATAAAAACCATTAAGTGTCAATTATAGAATCTCCTAATTATTCACCATATTATTTAGTGCTAAAGGTGTCTCATGGATCTATCATTCATATTTTTATAGCTTATGCCTAACAAAAATAATGACATTGTGCTACTCTACTTGGATAATATTTTGGAGAGTCCAAACTATCATCATTACTACTTCATGAAGCTTAAATGGTAAGTTGTGATCCCTTTATGTTTCGATTGATTTGGATGTGGAATAAAAAAATGCAATCCTTCTCCTCAATCTATCACCCTATATTCACGTATCTTTCCTAGGTATCATTTCAATTTTGATGATTGTTAATGAACCTACAACATGCCCATATGTGTATGTGGGATCCTTCATTACTGTTTGAACTCCCATTGTCCTTCGTTTCCTTCCAAGGGAGAATTTGGACACAAATTTGTGTCAAGTTTATGGTTTTCCTCATGTGTATTATATTGGCATTACAAGCCCAAGTCTGAGTGACTCAATGTACTAATTCTCTAAGGTAGTTTTTCTTAACAATTGGGTTTTTGGAATTTTCATATTTCAATTACTTGACCACCATAGCAAGGTGGATGAAAATGATGCTATAAATGTTAATTCATGTGTATTTTTTCTTCCCTGAGGTGACTCTATGCATTTAATATTTCAAGCCTAATACCACTATTTGGATTAATTTGCATATTCTATTGCTAGGCCTAATTCTCACTTCTTCATTGATTCAAAGGAAAAAGGGTTTTCTCTCTTTTAATATGTAGATATAAATCAAGCATTGTTGTAATATTCTAGATTACACGAAATTCAAGGAGAGACTACATCGTGAAGCGCATCAAGAACAAAATCAACCCAACAAAGAAGAGATAATTTAGGGAAGAATATCCATCTGAGTTTGTATTCAATCCTCATGAGTATTTATACAATAGAGAGATGGTTGGAGTGTGTTGGAATAATGAGAAGGGGGGGTGAATCAATATGAACACTTTTACCACTTTTAACCACAATATATAAAATTCAATCTTATCAGCAGTATATCATCAATGTATCATCTATGATTGCATTCAATATATCATGATCATATAAACATAAGAAAGATCACATCAAATACATAGTACAAAAGAGTTTACATGGAAACTGAAATTGGAGAAAACCACATAATGCTTTCTTATATATATCAAAGAATACATTAATTTGAAGCACCAACTTCCCAATTCTCCTGCTACAACTGGAAGGAGGCTATGACCCCCTATTTAAAGGCTCCAACCTGAAGGAAGATACAACTCCCTAAATTCTTTGGCTCCAACCTGAAGGAAGATCCAACTCCCTGATTCTCCAGCTCCAACCAGAAGGAGGATACAACCCCCTTTCCTTTCCCCATACTATCGCCCAGAAATGTAAGTGTAGACCAATTTGTCACTACCACAATAATTTCCATTGTCACTATCATGCCCACTGTCATATGAAACTGTAACAATTCAACCTATCACTATATCCAACCTATCACTGTCACCAACAAGTCACTGAGAAACATGTCCAACCTATCACTGTCACCGATAATCAACCAAATATTCTCACATGGATGACATACCAAGGACACCTCTAAACTAGATGTCCAACATCACCAACACATGCCTCTACCAAGCATGTACCAATATCGCCAACATACCATCACAAGATATGTGTCTCAACCATGTACAAAAGTATGTACCAAACCATCAACCTATACCATACAAAGCATCAACCATGCACCAAAACATGTACCACAAAAAGTGCATCAACCATGCACCAACACCTGTACCACAATAGGTCCATCAACAATTCATCAACACCTGTACAACATCAAGTGCATCAACCATGCACCAACACATGTACCATGTACCTCAACCATCCACCATGTACATCAACAATGTACATCAACCATGTATCTCAACACATGGACCATACCATATACCACCATGTATCTCAACCATATACCATATCAGTCATCACATACACCATGTACCACAAGATATACCAAGCAAGTACTATCAATGGTGTACCCAAACCATGTACCAATATCACCAAGATATGCACCTCATGCATATACTACCATAACCATCACATATACCAAACCAAATATCAAGATAGCCAAGAGTGTACTTCCAAACATAGTATCATGTTATCACCAAGGTGTATCATCACCACTATGCCTTAAGCATGTACCATATCATAACCAAGCATAAAAATATTCACATAAGCATAAATGTAACCTTTATATGACCCGTTGAACTGTAATACTAACTTGTAACTCTTCCACAACCTTCAACAACATGGTACCAACATTCTCCCCAAATATGTCTGGTCCTCACGGGACAAAGACTACCTGTCATGTGGGGCCTCGCATGAATTTCCCTAGGCAACCTGTGGGGGTGCCTCATGGGAAACCCTCAAGTTGATCTGAGAGGGATTGCTTAATTAGGGTTACTGAGAAACCCTAGCTCTTTGTAGCTCCGAAATTTTTTCTCTTCCTTCGTGCTTTCTCCTCTACCTCAAACTCAACCTCAAATTCACCAATACACAAAGATATTATCATAAGATATATATTAAAAGAATGTGTGTGCTCCAAATGAATGTCTCATTATGTGTATTTATACTTTTTCAACCAACCTTTTCCTCACTTTAGGGTCGACCTGTACTTTCTTGTTATAATAAATTTACCCTTTAATTAATTCACTTGTAACCAACTAAGGGCTTCTAACTTCATAAGGCTATAACTCCTCAATTGCGAGGAACCACGTGGCATACCACCTATCACTGGAAACAAAATGACACAAATTGTCCATCTATGAGTGTGTTACTTGAATTTTCATCGTCCTTCATGTCCTTATTCCTCAAACAACTTTGGGTCTCATGACCACACCTCCGAGGCTTCATGTAGACTTCATCAAATGCATCCAACACATCTACTGACATCAACAACTATTGTTGACATCAATGAAAACTATCTCACCATCAATCTCAACCACAACTCTGGGGTATCTCGAATGATATAAGGATTGACATCAATGAAAACCAATTGTCTAACAATATCCCCCTTTGGCATTGATGGAAATTGTAAGGTAGCTAGAGAGGTAGTGGGGGGGCCTAGAGGGCCCATAGTGATAATAGTAGAGGTCATTCAATGTAAGGTGGACTAGGTCCACTATATTATTAAATAAGGCCCACTATGGTAGTTAGATATAATAAATGGGTAATTAGATATAATAAATGTAAGAGGACTTCTTAGAAGGTTCTATTTCTAGAAGATTCCTCCTCTAGAATGTTCTTAGGTGATGGTAGCACTATATAAAGGGGTTCAAGAAATGTAATGAGACATGAAGAGAAATATTGTATTTGGAGCGGTAGCTCAATAGGAGGATGCTCCCTCAAAGAGGACAGTGAACAGGAGAGGATCCCTTCCATAATAGGATCCATTGTATGGTGTTTCCCTAAGGGATCCTCTCCTGTTCACTTGCCTCTTTGAGGGGGCATCCTCCTATTGAGCTGCCGCTCCAAATACAATATTTCTTTTCATGTCTCATTACATTGCTTGAACCCATTTATATAGTGCTACCATTACCTAAGAACATTCTAGAGGAGGAATCTTCTAGAAATAGAACCTTCTAAGAAGTCCTCTTACATTTATTATATCTAATTACCCATTTATTATATCTAACTACCATAGTGAGCCTTATTTAATAATATAGTGGACCTAGTCCACCTTACATTGAATGACCTCCACTATTATCACTATGGGCCCTCTGGGCCCCCCCACTACCTCTCTAGCTACCTTACATTCCATCCCCCTTATGAAAGCGTTGTCCTCAACGCTTGATGTACAACCATATACCAGGGTCCCATGGATAATTGTGGACCATAATGATGAAAAAGACTAAAGAACCAAGGTCCCATGTAGAAAGGAAATCCATCATGTTGAAGTAGTTCAAACACCATTGTAAGTCCGGGTCCCATGTCCAAATTCTCATGTGAACTCCCTGTGGAAGATTTTGGAACCCAATAACCAACTCCAAAAGATGCTTCAAAGACTGACACCTATCATGTGGATCCAAATAAAAAGATCCATCCACATAGTGGAAAAGGGTCGTAGCAGAATTTGGAATGAATAATACCACTGTAGAATATGTAGACTAAACACTGGTAACTAGCTCTTGATGTGGGACATTGATGTTCTTTACAGAAGGTGGAGTAGAGTCATCAAATAAAATATGAAAGTGGTTGTCATCCCAGAAATGACAACTATCCATATACCAATCATCACAATCTGCCTCAAAATCATACCAAGCACATATTTCTTTATTATATTCATCCTTGAGACCCTCCATAAAAAATCTCTCCTGCATGTTATTTAATGAATCTTGAATACTACGAAAACTATCATTGAGGTCGTGTGTGAGGCTGTCTGTGAAGCTATGTACAAATGCATCCAATCTGTCATCTAATGTGTGAAACAATTGGGCTTTGAATGATTCAAGAATTTCTTTTAGGGTTTGAGAGGAAATAGCCATCTGAGTACCCTATGACCTCTTCAGTCTTGCAGCCATCACGAAAAAACCCAAAAAATAGACCCAATAAGTTTCGGCAGAAAATCGCGGCTTTTTCTGGAAAAACCCTAAAAAACTGTTGAAGTTAAAATGCTCATAACTTCACTTCCCGGACTCCATTTTGGATGTTCTTTTTTTTAAATTGGGTGAAATTGTGAGAGGAAATCAGATATGTAATTTATTTGGGAAAATTCAGCCTCTAGATGCTACAGAAAAAAAAAAAAAAATTATCACTGTCGTCCACGGAAAAAATCCCGAAAATTTGCAGATTTTAAAACTTCAATATCTTGACTTCTCGGACTCCGTTTCGGACGATTTTGTTTTTCAAATTAGGTTTTTTTATGAGAGGGACTCAGATATACAACCTTGTTCTACAAATTTTGCACAGAAATATACCGAAAACTTCGAGAATGTCGCGGCCCTCTTTTTTCTTCTTCGAAAAAAAATCTGCAAAAATAAAAAATATTTGCCCACAATGTCTGCCCAAGGAAAGTGATCTGATACCACTTGTTAAGAACCTAATACTGAATACAAAAGCACCACAACAGATATAGAAGAACAATATGCAAAAAATCTCTTATTACTATCAAACCCTTTAGGTAGGGCAACACCATACAATAGATCCTATTATGGAAGGGATCCTCTCTTGTTCACTTGCCTCTTCGAGGGGGCATCCTCCTATTGAGATACCGCTCCAAATACAATACTTATCTTCATGTCTCATTACATTGCTTGAACCCCTTTATATAGTGCTACCATCACCTAAGAACATTATAGAGGAGGAATCTTCTAGAAGTAGAACCTTCTAAGAAGTCCTCTTACATTTATTATATCTAATTACCCATTTATTATA
>ML779739.1:648733-670501 GCA_009831015.1 Picea engelmannii | reverse complement strand
CCTCTGACCATTTTTCCTCATTAATGTTTCTCTCTCTTCCTCTTTGACATCAATGGAAAAAGGTATCTCTCATTGGGGTTGCTCCCCATATCTTCATGCATCTGATTTTTCTCTTCACATGTTTTTTTCCTCATGTCTATTTCTAGGGTCCTCTTCTCTTTTGATAAAAAAGAGTGACCCCCCCTGAAATTATACCTTCTCCGAACAATCCTTCTATGACTTCATGCACTTGACTCGTTCTCTTCTGATCATTCTCTTTCTCTCCCTTTGACATCGTGGTAAAAAGGATGACTCCCCCTATTGATATACCTCCCCCTACATACATGTTAATGATCTTCCTTTATGGATCTCTTTCTTTGATGATTTCTCTTCCCTTGACTTATTTGCAGGTTGTATAGCAATATGGGACTTCCTTTGTATGTTTCCTTTCCTCTCTTCCAATTATTCTCATTGTCCATTGGTGATTCCTCTTGTAATTCTCTAACATATATAAACATCATTCAAAATTTCCTGACTTCAAATGATCTTTCATTTTCATTTTTTATACATCAATGACCATACTGTTAACACTGTCCCTTTGACCCTATGATGATATATCTTTTGTCAAAGGTTTCTCTTTCCATGTTCTTCTATTCCTTTCACTACATGTCTTATTGTGACAAACTAATTCCATTTGTCCATTGATTCCATTGATTCCAGTTGTAGATATGTTTCGTCATATATCTATCTAGACCTGCCAATGATCTCATAAGTTGTCCATAACTATGATACTCAGTTTCCCACAATGATGACCCATCTGTCACTGAACTATCATGAAGACGTTTTTTTTGTTGTAAATGATCATCACATATTCCTATTTCTCATACTGAATAAAATACGTCCACTGTATGAAATACATCCTTGAATATATATTGAACATATCTCTTCCTAGAAGTGTGTTAATGATATTCCTCTGATATATGCATGGGAACATTTCTTCTCAATCACTCAATTTGTCATTTTGTACTTCTGCTAACTGACTACTCTGAATCTATATCTAGAAACACTTCAAGAAGCTCAAAGGATGGTTCTATGATATGCATTATCTAGTGCACCGAATCCCCTTGTTTAATATTCATATTTATTAGGAGCCTCCAAGCCAGATGACTCAGAAAAATACCCGCTTTGATGCAAAGTAATCTTCCTCTTCGCCTGCAGACTCATAATCTCTTTGAACTCTCACTTCTTCCTATTTTCCTATTCATTCATTATGATATTGCACTGAAATTCCTGAAAGCACAGTATCCTTGGTCTTTTATTTATTCACTTTCTCTTCTTTTCTTTCTTGCATCACTGAAAATCCTGCGATCTCTGGGACCTATTATTTATTCACATGCTCTTCTTGTATTTATTTTCTTCTCCAAACCTTCATGTATCTGACACTAGTTTTTTCTTTCATGGAAGGCTCTATCATGCTTATACAATTTTGAGCTATGTGACCATAGTTATGGCATTTGTAACATTCAATGTTGTTTGGGGCCACATAATCATTTCTTGCTTGAACATTTCTTCCATAAGCCCTACAATCTACAACTTATGTTCAAAGTTAGTACAATTAAAACAATGACCATAAAAGAAATTTACATACCTGGGAGTGAATGATCTTCTTTGTGGTGTAGTCCTTCGGAATTCCTACCTTGGTTGATCATGATCTTCTCTTCCTTCATTATGATTAAAGATTATTTTCTTCTTGAATGTGGAAGATCTTGTTGAATATGTATCTTTATTATACTCATTCATTTTTATTCTTGCTGACCATGATTCCTTCCTTTGAGTACTTCTGCATAACTCTTACTCTTTTCTTCATTCTTCCTTTCTGGCAACCTGGAGTTCTTCTCTTCAAATTTCTTTGTTGATGATTTGGGTGTTTCTCTCTCTTCAATGTTCTTGTTGAGCTTGATGATTTTAACTGTCAATGTGAAAACGTATTCTTCAAGATTCTCATCCTCTTCTTCTTTCTTCATCATTTGAATCTTCATGACTTCTTCTGTTATCTTTTCTTCTTTAAGTTGGATCTTCAAAGTGATGATATCCTTTTCAAGTATTCTTTCTTCTTGACTAAATTCTTCTTCAATTTTGTTAAATTTCTTTGATATTTCCTTGAGATGATGTGTCAAAATATTCTCTCTTCTCTACTTCCTTTCTTTGGGATACTATTTCGGCTTCCAAACACTGCTTCTCTTCCATATGACTTTTGTATGTTTCTTCAATCCTTCCGGCTTCTTCCAGCTGGGATTTTAGATTCACGATGTCTTATTGGGATTCTTTAGAACTTTCTTGAGAATTCTTCTTGACTAATTTTTGTTATAGCCCTAAAATTCCCTACTCATGCATACATGACATTGGCCTTCCTACTTGCATAATTTTCCAAATCATTGTTGAGGAAATCTATTTAAAAAACCAATTTTTAGAGCATGTATGCACTCTGTTGCACTACTTCCTATGTACATACGCTTTATGCATGCTAGAAAACCCGCATACATTCACTTTTTGCACACTAAACAACCTACGTATACCTCCAAAAGTTGCAAAAATGAAAAAATTGTAAGGAGTTTGGTGGAATTTACGAGATATTGGAGGTTTCCCAACCAATTCACCTGCTATAGCCCATCCCCCAATCAAATAGCTATCCTTTTGTCATATAGAAGGAGGTTTTGGGGTCTAATTCCACAATCAAGCATTATAACGGTGAAACTCTACCCAAATTCCATTTCCTTCCTTACCCAAGCCTTTGCAACCTCTTGTGAGTTATTTCCTCATCATTCCCCTTTTCTCCCATACATTCCATTCCCTTCCTTTGAGGTGATCAGAAGATTGTGAGAGAAGGTATTCATAAGGTTCACTTGGAGCATTATCAAGAGGAGCCTAGACCAGGTTTGTGGAGCGTCATCCTGCAAAGGTTGTAAGCTTCAATCTTTGATTAATGAGTAAAACAATTTATTTTCCTTGTCCCAAATGATGGTTTTTATGTATTTCCTTTTATTTATACATAAAAAATTATATCTAACCTTAATTTATGAATAGAAATAGCATGCTTGTAGCCTTGTTTTCCTAGTTTTGGATGCAGGTCAACTTTGGGAGGAGACTTGCAGCCTTGGGAGCTATAGAGCTTGGGAAGATGAACACCAAATGTTGGATAAAAGGTACAGTTTCTGATCTACTCTTTCATTACTTTCTTTTAATCTATTTTGGTATGTTTGGGGTAGTGTATAAATTAGATTGACTTTTAGGGAGTCATTTTCTCTATCTATACTTTAAACCCCAGTATATTTATAGGGGTGTTTTCCTGCTAGCAATTGTTCCACAAGAGACTTGTTTTTCTTCCTTTTTTTCGTCAACGCGTCTAATGCATAGATTAATTATGGTTCAAGATCTACTATTACTTCTTCACAATATTCTTCTTCTGAATCTATCTGACATGATGTACATATTTCTTCTTGTTCTTCACTTTCTCTAATGCAATGTGACTTTGTGATGGGAGATTCCTTGGAATAGAGATTATGTAGTATATCCCATAGTTCTTTAGCTGATGAACATTGTCCCACTCTGTCTTTTATTGAATCACATAATCCTTCCAATATGAAATCCATTTCTATTTTGTTGTTTCTTTTAAGTTCCTTCTTGGTTGTAGTCTCTGGTTTCTTCGAACTGGTGTTAAGCCCCTATATATATTCTATGGCCCCTAGATGGGTTATGGGATATCCTGGTCTGGGGCCAGGCAGTTTCTTGGTTAAGTACCAAGCTGAGATGATGTGTGACCTTCTTCTCTCCCGGGATAGTCCATGTGACCTAGGAGCAGTTAAGAAGAAAGGCATGATCACATCATTTCCCCTCTTCATATGTTGGGATGATAAAAGATTATAATTTATATCATGAGACTCATCTGGACAAAAATTCCATTAAAGAAGAACTTAACCTTTGACTTTGTCTTATTTTTTATTAATGAAACCCTTTCTTGAGTTATGTCCCTCCTAATTGTATGGTGATGTGTTGGTTCGATTATTTTATTCTTATGGCAAGTGAACTAACATGTTATCCCTATATTACCTACCTAAAACTATTTAAGTAGTGGCATATCCCTCACTTGACACACTCACTCTCTATTAGCCGAGAGTTGAAGACTAAGATTTTGTTGTGCCTCTTCTAGATAAGGTTACTAAGTTTTTTTGGCTCTTCTGGACAGATTTATTTGGGTCCTCTCATCTCCTCTCTTGTCTATTCTTGGTCTACTCCAGCTTCTGTGGGTTTATCCCTATCAGACATGATTGTTTTAGCCTATCAGTGACCTATAGGAGTCTTTTTCATCTAGTCATAAAGGATTCTTACTATTGTTGTTGTTCTAGTGCCTTCTTGTTGGTTTGCTTGTGTCACCTTACTATCTAAATGATGCCACCTTGGTAATTTGTTGGTGTCTCCCTTGTGTGTTGCCTTACCTTGTCTGCTAGCATCCCTGATATTCTTACCATTGTGAAGTAGGTTGTTAGGGCTATTTTGGACTGCTGGTATTTCACCTTTGTTGAAGAATATTTCTGTGTTCTTGGGCTGAAAGTGTTAATGTTGTTTGTTAGTCCTTTTTCCAACCCTAGGTTGGACATTATTATTTTTTTTCCAGCCCTATTGCTTGAAATTTGCTTGGAATTTAGTTTTTTATCCCGATGAGTTTGATTTTTGGTTTCCTATCTTAATATTTCTTCTTGGCATTATCCCTATGATCATGATGAGATCTACCCTGAGGGTTTGATCCATGATCTACTAAGATTTTTTTGAGCATACATTGAGGAAGGTAACAACAACATATCAAGTTTTTTTGTTACTTGTTTCATCTAAGATAATATAATACTCAAGTCTATGTTATGTTACTTATTGATTTATGATATTATATTATGCATCATAAATTTTAATTTTTTTCTGATCCAGAATTACAGTAGCAGATGATTGTAAATTTATAGAAAATATATATATATGTTTCTAGTTAGTCTACTATTTTTCCATTAAATTATAAAATCAACCATCCACCATGTACATCAACAATTTACATCAATCATTTATCTCAACACCTGTACCATACCATATACCATACCATGTATCTCAACCATATACCATATTAGTCATTCCATACACCATCTACCAAAAGATATACCAAGAAAGTATATCAATGGTGTACCTCAATCATGTACCAATATCACCAATATATGCACCTCATATATGTACTACCATAACCATGACATATACCAAACCGGATATCAAGATAGCCAAGACTGTACTTATAATAAGGTATCATGTCATCACTAGGGTGTACCATACCATGTATCATCACCACTATGCCTTAAGCATGTACCACACCATAACCAAGCATAATAAATATTCACATAATCATAAATGTAACATGTAGTTGACCTAATGAATTGTAATACTAACTTGTACCATAGCCTTTAGCATCCTGGTACCAACACTCTCCCCAAATATGTCTTGTCCTCGTAGGACAAATAATACCCATCGCGTTGGCCCTCATGTGATGTGCCCTAGATAACCCATGGGGGTGCCTTATGGGACACTCTCAAGTTGACCTATGAGGGCTTTCTTAATTAGGGATAATAAGAAACCCTAGCTCTCTACATATCCAAAAATTTCATTCTTCCTTCTCACTTTCTCCACTACCTCAAGCTCGACCTCATATTCATCAATAAACCAATATATTCTCATAATATAGATATTCAATGAATGTGTGTGTGTGTTCCAAATGAATGTTTCATGATGTGTATTTATACTTTTTCAACCAACACATTTTCCTTATGTTATCACTCCAAGGAACTCCTTAGGGTTGTAGACTAAGGATTCTTGGTAACTTTAAAATAATGTGTAGGTTTTCTTGGAACAATGGGATCACTTCAATTATTAATGTAACAAACAACTCATCATACAATCAAATGAAACAATGATTTCAGAAAACAATGATCAGATCAAGTAATTTTGAAGGAGAGGATGAAGAACTCTAATCTTGATTGCCAAATACAGCTGGGTGTAGGGATTAATACAAGATAGAAATAAATCCTTCACTTCAAGTCTATGAGCTCAATAAAGAGATGTCAGTATTTACAAGCTAAGATAAACTGAAATAAAGAACAGAAAGGAAACATGAATATTTCTGATATTGAAAACGAAAGGAGACTGTAATTTTTATTATGCAATAAGAGTCTATATAGTAGCACAAAAATGTATTCCCAGTTTGAACCCCTGTCTCTTAGAAAAGATAGGCATTTATATCCTTTTACAATCAGTTTTTAAGATTCTGAAAAACTTGGATCTGTATCTAAAAATAGAAAATCAAATTAACTAAGACAATCGGCAACAAAGACTAGTTGCTAGCATTCGAACTGTCTTCTATATCAAAATTTGACATCTGTACTTCATCAGCTTCTGGAATCTGTTGTGTCATGAAAAAGGTAAAGGCACCTGTCTTCTGTAGCTGGATTTCTTCAATTACTCATAGTCAAAAATTTAGGAGCCCAATTTAGCATTTGGTTTTCAAAATCTCCACGAATCTCTAATGCTGAGTATTTTTTGACTAAGTGGTTAATCCTTTGATGCTCTGGAACTTCTTTAAATACTTTAAAAATCACCCTACTCCATCTTTAGCTTTCAAAAAATCTTTTTGTGCTTTCACCAGCTAACTCGCCTTATGAATCGCTGGTTAGCTAGTGAAAGCCCTGCCTTTCACCAGCTAACTGGTTGTAAATTTACCCTTTGCGCTAGTGAAAGCTCTGTTTCGGCCAAAAAGAAACTTTCACCTACAAAATTGTTGTTTTATCAAAAACTTAGCGCGTCTCTCCTTTATCTCCTTGCATATTCACAACAACTTGGGCTAGCACTTGCAGATCTGGGTGAGACTTCTGTTTCTGCTTCAATTTTCTGATCTCCCTCTTAAGGCGTTTTGCTAACCACCATAGACTGTTATAATATTTGGTGATTTTCTTCTTTCTCTTTTTGTCCTTGACCCTTTCACGAGCCAACTTCTCAAATGCTGCATTTGTCTCTGCAAAATTATCAGACAGAGTTTTGTATCTCTCCTTGATTACTCTTTCCAAAACCTCCTGTTGAGAAATCACTTCTTTTAGTTGTTTAATTTTCTGTGATTTCTTTGACCTTTTGCTCTTTGATGTTTCACCTTCATTAGTGGGAGTAAAAGTCTCACAATCCTGTGCAAATTCCATGGAGTGTTTAGGGCTTTTAATGGCTGGACTTTCATCTTCTTGCTCTAGCTCTGTTTCTGAGTCTGTGTATGGTAGATTTAAAATATTTGTTTTCTTTTATGTAGGTTGCTCTGAAGTGGTTTCAAAATCTAACTTTTTCTTTGAACTATGAGACTTTATGCCAGAAATCCTATCTTCTGGTGGTCCTGGAAGAGTTCTCCTCTTCCTCGAGCTTCTTTGAGGAGTTAATTGCCTTTTTCCATCTCTCTTCTGCTCATTCATGGGTTGAGTTTGGGTTTCAAAGCCTTCCCAAAAAAGAAAATGTTTCCAAGTCCTTCCTCTTTGTCTTAGTTCCTCCAGGATTATCAATTTGATTAGGCCGAAATGACAAAGAGTGTTTTTCATACTTAAAGGTTTATCCCTAATCTTTTTAAAGACTTTAGTTAAGATTTTATGCAAGAAGAAAGGTAAATTTAGAAGAGTTTTCCCTGTAAAAAGGTCTAAGAGCTTGAAATGGTATAGCATCAGCTTGTCATACCTTCCTTCTGAGGTTATATAGAGTTGGATGCCCTTGACCAGGTCCTGCTATTCATCCTCCAAATGAGAAACTGGCATGCTTTTCTTCCATGCAACATTTCTAAATTCTTCCTTAAGATATGCTCTGAAATTGAGATTCTTGGTTGATGTCGTTTTGAACCAACTCTAACCTGATCTAGGTAAGCTGGTTGTTGTAGCAACGGTGGATTCATCTACTATGATTTCTAAATACCCAACACAGGCTTTATTTCCATCATATGATTTAGCAAACACTTCAGCTGTTGTTTGGTGACAACCATTTTGTAACTTCTCAACATATCCCATGCAGCCTGCATCTAAGAAGTGTTTTTGTACCTCTGGATGTGCTTGTAAAAAGGAAAGACTATTTAATTCTTTCCTTAACAATGAACCACTTCGTTTCCTTGCCATCTGCAACTCGAACCCCAGACAATTTTGCAAACAAAATCACTATAATTTGTTGTTTGAGCCAAGGTTTGGTGCTGGTGAAAACTCTCAGCGTTGTCTTTCAAAAATGAAACCATAACATATGCCTGTGGATGATGCATGTTGGGGATATGAAGTGTCGATTTGATGTCACTAGTTGAGTAGTACCACTCCTTTAACTATGATGATGGATTTGAATTTGTCATCTCCAGCGCCATTATCTCGTGAAGCATGCATTCTCGAACACGATCCACTTTGATATATGATTTAGACGTGCAAACATAATCTTCATCATTATCCACTTTCACCAGTGCCTTATAATGATTACATGACATGTGTTGAGCATGTCATCCTTTGATTTTTGAAAATGTGGAGGGAACACACATGTTCTGCACTTTCACCAGCTAACGGTCTGTGGGAAAGTACTCCTTAACTGTTGAAAATCGTCGCTTTCACCAGCTAGTCCTCAAACTTGAATCACACGTTAGTTGTTGAAAGCCCTTTTATGAAATTTTAAAGAAAATACCTTTATGGGTCGAGTTATTTCTAAGATATGAATTAAAAACCTAAGTTTTTCCACTAGAAGAACTTAATACAAATTGGAGAAAACTACCAATAACCATGCTATCAATCCCAAAATGAAACCATAGTGACTAATTCATTTTGGGAGCTAACATTTGGCTCCAACTGGGATGGACACCTTCCTGTGAGGTGACCAAGAACCTGGCTAGACTCAGTAGCCTTTATTACAAATTTAAAAATTTGAAAAATAGTTTTGCTTAGTACCATTGGGCATGGAGTTATTCAAGCGATAAAAACAAAGAAAACAGAACTGAAAAGAATATGTACAAGTAAATCAGGGCTTTAAGAAAAGCCTTATGAAAAATAGGTCTTTAGAAAATGCCCGTTGAACGGGCCACCAACTACTTCCTCGCCTGTGAGATTTTGGAGAACAAAGGTATTGTTCTGTTGAACTGTTGTTATGACAAAAGGACCTGTCCAGAGAGAATCAAATTTGTTGTGTTTCTCCTTCTCTTGCCTTGCTGCATCCCATTTTAAGACTAGTTCCCCTGTTTTGAAGATATTTGGTTTGACTTTCTTGTCGAAGATCTCCTTCATTTTTCCTTGGTGTAATTCTGTCTTTTCCAAAAGCTGCTCTCTATCTTTCTTCAACTCTACCAAATTATGGATTCTTCGAGTTAAATCAATTGGTTCAGAATCAGTTTCTTGTAAAAAATTTGCAACTGGCAATGCAAGTTGAACAAGAAATATGGCTTCAGTACCATATACCAACTTGAAAGGAGATGTACCAATTGACTTTTTACTTGTAACCCTTTCATCCCACAAAGAAAATTTCAGCTTGGAATCCCAGCCTCTGGTATTTTGTTCAACCAACTTCTTTATAATTCTGACTAAACTCTTATTTGATGACTCAGCTAAGCCATTTCCTTGTGGATAGTAAGCAGTGGAATGTACTAGCTGAATTCCCAACTCTTCACATAATTTTACCAAGTGCTTATCCTTGAATGCAACAACATTATCAGTGACTATTCTCTTAGGGAAACCAAATCTGGTGAATATGTTTTCTTGCAGAAAATTTATGATGACAGTATGATTGGCGTTCCTGGTAGGAATAGCCTCAATCCACTTTGTAAAATAATTGGTGGCAACAAGGATCCACCTGTGTTGACTACTAGAAGGCGGGTGAATCTCACCTATGAAATCCAGACCCCATTGCTGGAAGGGACCTGTGACCACTATAGGTCTAAGGGGAAGAGACTTTAGTTGTTGTTTGCCCTCAAATATCTAACACTTTTCACATGTTCTCACAAGCTCACACACATCTGAAAATAAGGATGGTCAGTAATAACCAGAGCTTAAGATTTGGTGTGCGGTGGTGGTCTTCCAATAGTGATGTCCTCTGCATTCACTATTATGGAACTCAATCATGACCTTAGCTGCTTCTTCTTGGTTTATGCACCTCAATAAAAAACCTATTGGATCTTTCTAGAACAATAATTTGTCATTGATGCAAAAATTCAGGGCTTTGAGCTTTAAGGCCCTACCTTGTGTTTTTGTCAAATCTAAAGGGACTGATAAATTTTGCAAAAAATGAATGATGTGACTGTACCATTTGCAATTAGCTAGCTGATATGATACCTGCATTTCCTCACTTATTTTATCCTCTGAAGACTGAACATTATCTGCATTAACACTTACCGAATTTATTTCGAGCAGTTTACAATTTTCTTCTGCCAGAAGTTGGGCAAGGCCCCGACCCTTCACAAGTTTTGTTGGTTTAATTTCAAAATCAAATTCAATTAACTTTGCTATCCACTTACTCCTTTTTCCATCTATGTCAGGTTGTATAAGCACATCTTTAACTGAACTGGAGGGTACATAAGCTATTACCTTGGCTTGAAGGATGTAAACTCTGAAAGCTTTTAATGACTTGATAAGTGCATATGCTTGTTTCTCCAATAATTCATACTTTACCTCTGCATCCCTCAATACTTTACTGAAGAAGGCAACCGGTTTCTCCTGATCATCATCATTTTTCTGCAAGAGGACTACTGCAATTGTATCTTTTGAAGCAAATGAAAAGATATAAAATTCCTTGACGAAGTCGGGGCTGATCAAAACAGGGGTTGTCGTAATGGCTTCCTTGATAGCATTGAATGAGTGTTTGGCTTCTTTAGTCCATTTTACCTCGGAGTTCTTTCTTAACATAGCAGTAATATGCTTTGTGAGTTCTGCAAAGTTTACTATAAACCTCCTAATAAAGTTTATAGTCCCAAGGAAAGACTGAATGTCCTTCTTTGATCTAGGAAGAGACAGATTTTTAATTGCCTCTACTCTTTTTGGGTCGATTTTCACCTCATCAACTGAAACAATATGTCCAAGTAATTTCCCTTCCTTAAGTGCGAAATTTGATTTTTTTTGGATTAAGAGAAATGCCATACCTTCGAAATTTAAGGAATGTCTTTTTTAAGTGCTGCAAATGAAGTTCATGTCTGCTCGAAAAAATAGTGATATCATCAAGATATATAAGGAAAAATTTATCTTTCTCTCCAACGAAAGAAATTTCCATCGCCCTTTGGAATGTCACTCCTGCATTCATCAATCCAAAGGGCATCTTTTCGTACATAAATGTACCCCATGGAGTAGTAAAAGCAGTATTTTCTTTATTGTACGTATGAACAACAATCTGGTTGTATCCAGAAAACCCATCAATAAAAGACATCACCTTTGATTTTGACACCTTCTCCAAAATATGTTCCATTTTGGGTAGAGGGTAGTTGTCCTTCCTAGAACACTTATTCAAATTTCTGAAGTCGACGCAAAGTCTGATCTCTCCACTCTTCTTCCTGACAGGTACGAGATTTTCAATCCATTCTGAATATCTGAGAGGTATGATGATGCGGGCATCCAATAGTTTTTTTATTTCCCTTTCCATTGTAGGCAGCAACAAAGGATTAAAAGATCTAAGTTTCTACCTAAATGGTTTGGTATCTTTGTTTAAGGGAATCTTATGTTGAATTACCTCTGTGTTGAAAGTCTTCAAGTCATCATATTGCTAAGCAAAGATGTCAGCAAACTCCTTTAGCAATTCTCCATAATCAACCTTTTGTTTTTCAGTCAAATGTGAAGCTAAGTTGACATATTTAGGATCCTATTCACTGGCTACATTATATTGCAAAACTTCTGAATCTTTTTCCCCATTTTCCAATTTGACAGCCACATCATTATTATCAAAAAGCCTTTCCAAAGGGACCAAACCTTTAGGAATTTTGTTGGTAGACAGATGGACTATTTCATGTGCTGCAATTTTTCTTCTGAATTTTGGCTTCTTAATTTCATCGTCATGTTCATTCTCTTGATAAATTTGCAAATCTTCAAACTCATCTATCACTTCAAGAAATCTAGTGAGTTCAACATCATCTTCGAAAACCTTCCAAAATTTTACATTATCAGGGAGGGATGGCCTATATTTAACTTGAATTTCGTAATTCAATTTATGAGGCAGAGGAGGTATGAAAGCACAAGCCGACACAACTAATGAATCAACCAATTCATTCATTTCTCTGGGCACATATGAAATTTTAAAATCTGCAAAAGTGTGAATTGCCCTCAAAACTTCATCTCTATATGCTTTCAGCCTGACATGTTTTGCTTGAAAGGACTTATTCACCTGTTGAATGATTAAATATGCATCTCCGAATACCTGCAATCTTTTAATCTCCATCTCTTTGGCTGCGTTTATCCCCAGAGGTAGTGCCTCATACTTAGCAATATTATTAGTCACTTTAAAATCAAGTTTAAAGGACAAATGAGAAGTTTTCTTAGAAGGGGAAATCAATACCACCCCTGCTCCTACTGATTCTTTGGTACAAGCACCATCAAAGAACATGGTCCAAAGATCGTCCTCTGCTACTTCTGTGGACTGAACTGTGGGATTTCTGAGCAGGAATGCATTTGGTAATGAATCATCAATTTGCAAAATACAAGATCCCATACCTGTGTCGACAGAATAGATAGGATGACTGGATGGATTTTGTTCGTCACTGATTACATATGCCAACTGTAATTCCCTATATAACCTTCTATTTACCCCTCCAAAAATAGGGATAGTAGCGTAAGAGAGATCCATTTGAAGAGTGCCACCTAGCCTCTTCATCCACGGTCTTGATAATAGACATCCAAATTTAGGTGGAATTGCTACCACTACTATATCCATAACCATATTCTTCATGGATGCTTGGGTTAAAGTTACCACCAAGTCCTTGATCATTCCAAGACATTTAAATTTTTGAGAGTCAAAAGAGAAAATATCATGGTAAGACTTGGTGATCTCTAGCCCAAGCTCATCCATGACCACCTTTGGCATTAAATTGTGAGAAGCATCGGAGTCCAACAAACAGTTATGTAATGTTTTCTCATGAATATTTAGATAGATGTAAAAGGGAGGACAGATTTCATCTCTGTCTTCTATCATTTGGCCCAAAGTAATGGTTGGCTTTTCATCATATATGTTGAGAATATCAGTGGAAGGGGATATAGATTCGGGATCTAGAGTTTTGAGGATATCCTTTTTGAACATTTCATTTTTCATTAACTCAACTAGAGGGATAAGAATTTTAATTTTTTGTATTTCATCCTCAAAATTGAACGAATATGGGACTTTATCAGAGGCTTTATCAGAGACCTTTACCTCTTTTAAAGGAGCTTTCTGATTGCTTTGATGTTCAACAGGGGCCTGACTTTCTGGAGTTTGATGCTTGACAGGGGTAGCAGTCTTCTTGGGAGGAGATGATGCTTTTGCTTTTGAGGGATTTGTTTGTTGATTCTCTGATGTCTGATCTTTTTGTTTAACAGGGGATGTGCTCTTTTCGGGAGAGGCTGGTGCGTTCTGTTGGGCAGTATCAGAATTATATTAGAGATTATATCTATTCTTATCTTCTGTCGTGAAATTGCCATCATCAATAGGATTAACCTCTGTCTGTTCAGTCATCAATGCTTCTTCATAGTCATGTTGTGTCAAATAAGATTTCCTTGTCTCTTCTCCAACACAATGAATATTATATTCTCCATATTATTGATAATCACCTTCATCTTCATCCATCAAAACATTTTGAAGAGGGGCCTTTATTCTCTTATCTTCAGTAGAATTCTTTTCTCTTTGCAAAATCTGTGTTGGCTGATTATTTCTTCTGAAGTTGTTAGGATTTTGATTTGGGTTCCTGCCTACATAATCATAAGTGCCTCCTCCCTTCACAGGTTTCTTATTTTCAATCTTGAGCTTAGATATCTCAGAGGTTAGATACTCTAGCATCTTAGCCATTTTATCAAACTTTGGGTCAGCACTTGATGAAGAAGAAGCTTCATTCCTTGGCCTTCTCCTATCAGAATTTCCCTTTAGATTTTGAGAGGATAAAATATTTGATTCCACCTCAAGGGCAACATCTTGCATCAGAGACAATGTTGGTGACCTCCTTTCTCTCAACAATAAACATAAATCTGAGTCGAAAGCATCAGAATATGTGATTTTGGCAGAAGCATCTGAAGGTTTTATCTCTGCTGGTATTTTACTGTACATCTGGTTAAACCTTTTAATGAAATCAAAGACTGACTCACTATTTTGTTTCCTTAGATTTCCAAATTCTGTGATATTGTATACAAAATCTCTTCTATCACCCCAATGTTTCAAGAATGTCTCATCCAATTGCTCGATTCCAGCTATGGAACAAGAAGGGAGTTCTTTGAACCATTTCCTAGCATGGCCATCTAAGCTTTGGACAAAAACTCGTGTCCAAACATCTTCCTCTTCAATATTAAGGTTTTCAACATAACTGTAGAAAGCCTCAATATGTTCTTCAGCAGACACACCGCCTTCACCTGTGAATTTGGGCATATAATTCTGATAGTCTCCTGTCAGCATGGCTAATACTGGGTTTGGCAATATCAATGGTGCATACCTAGCAGCTAAGATTTGTTGCATCTTTGTCAAAGGAGGTGGTGTAGCCATAACTATCAGGGGTGAGAAAGGTGATGGTTTCTTTTTCGAGTCTTCAACACTGGAGGAAGGCAAAGGAGGTGAATCTTCTAATGGGAAAGAGGTATGATATGAGGATCTGTAAAAATTTGCAAGCTGTCCAGCTAAGTTTTCTTCACCTTTAGCAGACAACTCTTGGAGAAGATGTTCAACAACAAGGAGGCTGGTATAAATGTTTAAATGATCTTCTTTTTGATGTGAATGAAAAGACTCAAGAGAAGAAGAACTATAATTTCTTTCTAAAGTCTTGGATGCTTTTTCAATCAAATTTGAATCTATCAATTTATCATCAGTGCTATTTTCTTGTTGATACAAAGACATTTGTTCTTTTACAGTGTTCATAGTTGTTTTTTCATCAGTACTCTTTGAAAATAATTCAAATTTTTCTGTAGTAGATTTTCTAGAACTAAAAAGAGGATTACCTTCTGTATCTGATTTTGAAGCTTGACCCTGAATTGTCTTTCCTTTCCTGAGAATTAGTTATGGATTGGACACTGGTGTGATAGGTGATTCTTGAGGATTCACCCTAGTACTGATCCTCTTAGGAGCCAGGATGAACTTGTGGAGTCACTAGATAGATAATTACAACCAATTAAAATGTCTAATCTTTGTCTATCATCAAAGATCAGCTCTGAGTCGTATCCCAGGAAAGCAGAACTTAAATTTTGTTTCCACGGCAACGACGCCAATTTGTTATCACTCCAAGGAACTCCTTAGGGTTGTAGACTAAGGGTGCTTGGTAAATTTAAAATAATGTGTAGGTTTGCTTGGAACAATGGGATCACCTCAATTATTAATGTAACATACAACTCATCATACAATCAAATGAAACAGTGCTTTCAGAAAACAATAATCAGATCAAGTAATTTTGAAGGAGAGGATGAAGAACTCTAATCTTGATTGCCAAATACAGCTGGGTGTAGGGCTTAATACAAGATAGAAATAAATCCTTAACTTCAAGTCTATGAGCTCAATAAAGAGATGACAATCTTTACAAGCTAAGATAAACTGAAATAAAGTACAGAAAGGAAACATGAATATTTTTGATATTGAAAACGAAAGGAGACTGTAATTTTTATTATGCAATAAGAGTCTATACAGTAGCACAAAAATGTATTCCTAGTTTGAACCCCTATCTCTTAGAAAAGATAGGCATTTATAGCCTTTTACAATCAGTTTTTAAGATCCTGAAAACTTGGATCTGTATCTAAAAATAGAAAATAAAATTAACTAAGACAATCGGCAACAAAGACTAGTTGCTAGCATTTGAATTGTCTTCTATATCAAAATTTGACATCTGTACTTCATCAACTTCTGGAATCTGTTGTGTCATGAAAAAGGTAAAGGCATCTGTCTTCTGTAGCTGGATTTCTTCAATTACACATAGTCGAAACTTTAGGAGCCCAATTTATCATTTGGTTTTCAAAATCTCCACGAATATTTGATGCTGAGTATTTTCTGACTAAGTGGTTAATCCTTTGATGCTCTGGAACTTCTTTAAATACTTTAAAAATCACCCTGCTCCATCTTTAGCTTTCAAAAATTCTTTTTGTTCTTTCACCAACTAACACGCCTTATGATTCGTTGGTTAGCTGGTGAAAGCTCTGCCTTTCACCAGCTAACTGGTTGTAAATTTACCCTTTGCGCTGGTGAAAGCTCTAGTTCGGCCAAAAAGAAACTTTCACCTCCAAAACTGTTGTTTTATAAAAAACTTAGTGTGTCTCTGCTTTATCTCCTTGCATATTCAATACAACTTGGGCTAGCACTTGCAGATCTGGGTGAGACTTATGTTTCTGCTTCAATTTTCTGATCTTCCTCTTAAGGTGTTTTGCTAACCACCATAGACTGTTATAATCTTTGGTGATTTTCTTCTTTCTCTTTTTGTCCTTGACACTTTCACGAGCCAACTTCTCAAATGTTGCATTTGTCTCTGCAAAATTATCAGAAAGAGTTTTGTATCTCTCCTTGATTACTCTTTCCAAAACCTCATGTTGAGCAATCACTTATTTTAGTTGTTTAATTTTCTGTGATTTCTTTGACCTTTTGCTCTTTGATGTTTCACCTTCATCAGTGAGAGTAAAAGTCTCACAATCCTATGCAAATTCCATGGAGTTTTCAGGGCTTTTAATGGCTGGACTTTCATCTTCTTTCTCTGGCTCTATTTCTGAGTCTGTGTATGGTAGATTTAAAATATTTGTTTTCTTTTCTATAGGCTGCTCTGAAGTGGTTTCAAAATCTAACTTTTTCTTTGACCTGTAAGACTTTATGCCAGAAATCCTATCTTCTAGTGGTCCTGGAAGAGTTCTCCTCTTCCTCGAGCTACTCTGAGGAGTTAATTTCCTTTTTCCAACTCTCTTCTTCTCATTCATGGGCTGAGTTTGGGTTTCAAAGCCTTCCCAAAAACGAAAATGTTGCCAAGTCCTTCCTCTTTGTCTTAGTTCCTCCAGGATTATCAATTTGATTAGGCCGAAATGACAAAGAGTGTTTTTCATACTTAAAGGTTCATCCCTAATATTTTTACAGACTTTAGTTAAGCTTTTATGCAAGAAGAAAGGTAAATTTAGGAGAGTTTTCCTTGTAAAAAGGTCTAAGAGCTTGAAATGGTATAGCATCAGCTTGTCATACCTGCCTTATGAGGTTATATAGAGTTGTATGCCCTTGAACAGGTCCTTCCATTCATCCTCCAAATGAGAAACTGACATGCTTTTCTTCCATGCAACATTTCTGAATTCTTCCTTAAGATATGCTCTGAAATTGAGATTCTTGGTTGTTGTCGTTTTGAACCAACTCTGGCCTGATCTAGGTAAGCTAGTTGTTGTGGCAATGGAGGCTTCATCTACTATGATTTATAAATACTCGACACAGGATTTATTTCCATCATATGATTTAGCAAACACTTCAGTTGTTATTTGGTGACAACCGTTATGTAAATTCTCAACATATCCCATGCAGCCTGTGTCTGAGAAGTGTTTTTGTACCTCTGGATGTGCTTGTAAAAAGGACAGACTGTCTAATTGTTTCTTTAAAAATGAACCACTTCGTTTCATTTCCATATGCAACTCGAACCCCAGATAATTTTGCAAACAAAATCACTGTAATTTGTTGTTTGAGCCAAGGTTTGGCGCTGGTGAAAACTCTCGGCGTTGTCTTTCAAAAATGAAACCATAACATATGCCTGTGGATGATGCGTGTTGGGGATATGAAGTGTCGATTTGATGTCACCAGCTGAGTAGTACCGCTCCTTTACCTGTGATTATGGATTTGAATTCATCATCTCCAACTTCATTATCTCGTGAAGCATGCATTCCCGAACACAATCCGCTTTGATATCCGATTTAGACGTGAAAACATAATCTTCATCATTATCCGCTTTCACCAACACCTTATAATGATTACATGACGTGTGTTGAGCATGCCATCCTTTGATTTTTGAAAACGTGGAGGGAACACACGTGTTCTACACTTTCACCAGCTAACTGTCTATGGGAAAGTACTCCTTAACTGTTGAAAATCGTCGCTTTCACCAGCTAGTCCTCAAACTTGAAACACACGTTAGTTGTTGAAAGCCCTTTTATGAAAATTTAAAGAAAAGACCTTTATGGGTCGAGTTATTTCTAAGATATGAATTAAAAACCTAAGTTTTGCCACTAGAAGAACTTAAAACAAATTGGAGAAAACTACCAATAACCATGCTATCAATCCCAAAATGAAACCATAGTGACTGATTCATTTTGGGAGCTAACACCTTAATTTAGGGCCTACCTTTAATTTCTTGTTATAATTACTTTACCCTTTAATTAATTCACTTGTAACCAACTAGGGGCTTCTTGACCATTCTTTGGGGCTTCTAACTTCACAAGGCCATAACTACTCAACCATTATAAACTCCGTGGTGTACCACCTATTACCAGAAATGGCACAAAGAGTATTATCCATCTGTGAGTGTGTTACCTATATTTTCACCATACTTAATGTCCTTATTCCTCAAACAACTTTGGGTCTCATGACCACACCTCCGAGGCCTTGTGTAGACTTCATCAAATGCACCTAACACATATGCTAACATCAACCACTCTTGTTGACATCAATGAAAAATAAATCACCATAAATATCGACCACAACTATGGGGTATCTCGAATTCTCTAAGGGTTGACATCAATTTCAACCAACTGAACAACAGATTGGTTATACCCACTCCAACTAATCCTTTTTTAAGTTCTATTATCACATACATTATTATATTCTCCTTTATTTCATATACAATCATATATTTACTTAGTTTTGAATGTCTAATGTGTGATGAATATTACAAGGGCCTAAGAGGTCTCCCAACATCTCCCTCGCACTCAAATCCTTGCTTATCCCAAGAAAGTGTGAAACAATGTCCTGGGTCTCTACCTCTACAGAAGTATCCTTACTGTGCATCAACCATGCATATTGGTCTAGATAGGTAAATCAACCACAATAACTACTATTTGTATAAGAGGATACACGTATACAAGGTTTATTGTGACTAGTTTCCAATGGATATGAATGACTACATATCACATATGCCAAATACTCAATCTTCATGCTTTTTATTACATGTTGGAGAAAAGTTGTCATACCATGGTGTTAGGATATTTAGACACTTAGGATTTAGTTAAGATCTACTTGGTCTATTGTGTCGTTAGGTAAAAATGTGTTTTCTAGTGTGTTTCTTTAGTATGCATTAGTATGCATTTGTAGTTAGGAAATCTGACGGTCATGATATGTTCCCGACATAGAGTGATCTGACGGTTCATACTCTCCTCGATATTAACGACCATTGATCCATGGCTTAACACTCGATTGGTCCATGATATCTATTTAAAGAGCATGGAGGGTCAGTTGCTGATGATCGATTGTGAGAAACTCTCTTGTAAAATTTCTCTGTAATCTTTTTCTTTGCATTCATAAACTGCTCCAAATGGTCGCGTTGGCTGGGGCCGTGGATGTTTCCCCGTAGGGGTTTTACCATTTGAAAACATTGATGTGTTGATCTTTTATCTGGTTATGTGAGTGGTTACTAAAGGTTTTTGATAATCTGTTGGAATACCTGTGTTGTTTGAAGACTCGCTCCTATTGTAGATTGAGATCATGAAGCCAAGTTTCCTCATCTCCATTTTCTATTATTTCCATACATTTCTGTGCCAAGAGGATTGTTCCATTATGTCCCGAGCACTCGTTTCATTTAGGAACACTTTTTGTTTCACTTGAAAAGGTTTCTGTTTTCCCAAGATACGACCATTACATTCAGATCCAGAGGTATAAAGTTTGAATACACATTTTTTAAATTTTTTGCAGAGAAGTATTTTGGTTTTATTTTGGTTTTGTTTTTATTTTTATTTTTGGGTTGCTACTCTTTTAGATATCTATATGCTCTTTTCCCCGCACCTTGTTTGATCTCAAAAAATTAGAAACAGATAGGAAAATGTGCATCTTGTAGGTAAGCTAACCGAGATCTAACCCTTGTTGTCATCAAGAAGAGAATTTTTTTTCTTGTGTGAAAAGAGTTTTTTTTTAGCACGCTCTCCAAGGCCTTCAACAACAACAACACCCCCAAGCCTCCTTCTAAACATTACAATATGTTTTTCTAGACCATTTGGTTAAAAGTTGCCTTACTAAGTAAGAGGTCTCGAGTTCAAGTCTCTCTAAGTAGCTTTAATATTTTATTTTAGATTTATTTATTTTGCATGTAGCTTTTCTTTGTAAAAGTGAGCCCCACTTCTCTTTATAAAAGTGGGTCAGTTCATAAAACAACTTACACTACCATGTGGTCCTTTTGTTACCGTTCATGCTTTTTTTAAAAAGGGCATAACTCTCACATACGAAGTTTATTTTCAGTGCCATTTTTTTTAAAACCGCATAACTTTTCGAGCTCTTTCCATTCAGATCATCAATTTTAGTTTTTAAATTAGTATTATCTACATATTTAATATGGCTTCTACAAGTTATCTCTTACTTGTCAGCACCAACTACTTCCAATGGAAATCCCATATGGAGGATTTATTAAGAAGTAAAGGCATGTACCGAATTACCTTGGGAAAGGAAACAACACCCACTGATGTTGATAAGAAAGCCAAATGGGATAGTAGGAATGACGAAGCACATGTATTAATCAGAGTGTCCATCTCTCCAGATTTAAGGTTCCACCTTCAATCAATTGATAAACCCAAAGAAGCTTGGGAAAAGATTGAATCTGTGTTTCGTAAACACAATATTATTCGAGCACAACAGTTAGAAAATCAAGTACTAACTTTGAGTCTAAGTGATTTTTCTTGCATTGAAGACTATCTATCTAAGTTTAAAACACTCAGAACTTTATGTGAAGAATGTAAGATAAAGATAGACGAAGATCGTTGCATCTATCTTATTATTTCTATGATAGGTAGTGCATATTTTGTGTTTGTATCTACCCTTTATGCCATACAAGAGGCTGTAGGGGCAGCTTATCAAAAACCCAATCTTGAGAACTTTTGTGATTCTTTGATTAGAGAGAAAGATAAGCTAGTATAACTTGGAGTGATCGGCACTGCAGGTACCTCCAACAAATCCTTAGTTGTCCATCAAAAAGATAAACCCAAGAATCCCAAGAAGCAACATCCTCACCACAATAACAAACAATATAAGGGTCCCAAACCCACTCAGACAGCTTTTGATCCTAATGGAGAAAAAAGAGAAAAATATAAAAATAAGAATACTAACAGACATTGCAACTTTTGTGATAAAGATGGTCATGATGAGTCCAAATGTTTCAAGAAAATGGCATCTTTAGAAGCAGCAATGAAGAAGCACAACATCAGCATCGATTCTACTTCTTCTTCTTCTTCTCATGGACATACACTTTCTGCTTCTGGTTTCTCCTTCAATACACCTTCTACTTCTACTTCTGATAAGTGGCTTATTGATTCTGGAGCATCTTATCATATGGCTAAGGATAAAGACATATTTTCTACTCTAAATGAATGTAACACCAAGAAAATA